>APFE030423908.1:95418-118262 GCA_000404065.3 Pinus taeda | reverse complement strand
CAGAGGTTTAATATGCAGGATAGTAAACTGGTGAAGGTTCCTATTCCTGTAGGTGTGAGGTTATCTCCTGAACAGTGTCCCAAGACACAAGAAGAGGAAGAGGACATGTCCCGTGTTCCATATGCAAGTGCAGTCGGTAGCTTGATGTATGCAATGGTCTGTACTAGACCAAACATTGCACATGCAGTGGAGTATTGAGCAGGTTTATGTCAAAACCAGGGAAGGAGCACTGGACAGCAGTGAAGCGAGTTTTCAGGTATTTGTGTGGCACTAGTGATTATGGTTTGTGCTACCCAAGAAGACCAGGATTGGACAGAGTGTTGGATATTCGTGGCTTTGTTGATGCAGACTGGGCTGGAGATCTGGATCAGAGAAGATCTACAAGTGGGTATGTGTTTAACCTATTTGGAGGTGCAGTCAGTTGGATGAGTAAGAAACAATCTGTAGTGGCACTATCAACTACAGAGGCAGAATACATGGCAGCCACTCATGCAAGCAAGGAAGCAGTTTGGTTGCAGAGATTGTGTTCAAGTATGGGGTTAGTACAGGGAGCTATAAGGATAGACTGTGACAGCCAAAGTGCAATTTTCTTGGCAAAGAACCCTGCTTATCATTCAAAGACACAGCACATTGATGTTCAGTATCACTTTGTGAGGGATATGATAGAAGACAAAAAGGTGTTGCTGGTAAAGGTGGACACTTTGAAGAATACTGCAGATGCATTGACAAAATCTGTGAGCTCTGAGAAGTTCTCTTGGTGTAGAGAAACAATGGGGATTTCAGGGCTGGAAAAATGACTAAGCTCTCCTGTGGCCCCCTGTGGAAAGAAAACAACAAGTGGGAGATTGTTGGGTTGTGTTATATTCTTTCCACATAGTTAACAGAGGGTTTGAGGGGTACCCGTAACCCCACTTTATGGGGTCCGGGGCAGCGCCCCAGAAAATATTAGTTTTGGACCCTATGTTAGGTTGGGCGGACCCACCTATGGTTTTGTGCATGATTTTCGCCAATGTTTTTTTTGGACGCGATGGTTTTCGGTCCATGGTATTGGATCGATGGTTTTTTGGTCCATGGTGTTGGACGTGATGGTTTTTCGGTCCATGGTATTGGATGCTTCGGCATGTATAAATATGTATTGTAACATTGAAAGGAACATAATGAAAAATCAAGCTGGTAGTCTCGGTTTTGAGAACCAGCGGGAAATCTCTGTGTATATGTGTTTTATGTGTTATGCTCTTGCATTTTTATTTTTCCTGTGATTTAGAATTCGTATGCAGGTAATTTCTGTACGAGGTTAAAACCTACAGGTAGAGCATTGCAAACAATGAATTCTACCTATCTATCTTGATATCATTCAATGAGAAGCAGTGAAATATATGATGGCATACATAAAACACATAAAAATTTGATAAAAAAGAAGAAATCATGCTAAAACACCATACCACAGGAATCCCACAAAAATAGTTGCAAGTCCTATTAATTTCCTTGCCAAACTACTTACAATGATGTGCAATCTAGCTCAGAGCATCCAAGTGAGTCCAACCTCATCAAATGACCAAGAAAACACATAATATAGACTTCTAATCTACTCATCCTAAACTTCAGGGGTCGAATCCATGAGAAGAGGGGTTGTTTCAACCATTCCAAACAGAGAACTCGAATATAGGCAATCAAACAACTTGCCTCTAAAAAAGGGGAAACTGATTCATTTACCTCAAAACCATCTCTAACTAATGAATCTACCCTATAATACTATCTTACCATTACATTTACATGCCATTTCATCAATTACATCAGTGAAATCATCCATGGGGAGAGAGAAAACAAATTTACAGTCAAAACAGGCGAAATTTTGATTTTCTGGGCAAACTGGTCAAAAGCATCATGTCGCTTTCTACTTGCTTTTGGAGGCCTTACCCTTAGCCAAATTGAGCCCATTATAGCTCATTGGAAAGGCCTTCAAGTCTAGTTTCTAGAGCACTTGGAACGTTTAAATATAGAGGTCATTTTCCCGCTTACAACGTGAATCTCCCAAGACAGCTTCTGTGTGTCCAACAAGAGGTAGAGATGTCCTGTTTTGGTAGTTTTTGGACCTTTTGGTGACCTGGATTTGCTCCAAAATTTCTGAAAATTTCCACGGTGCATTTCCTCATCCTCTTGAATCCAAATATACAAACCTTTTCTCCATCTGATGCTCCAAGCAAAAGTGCAGTGCCAGTGGCGCTGCTCTTCTGGGCAAAATTCCTATGTTAAAAATTACAAAATTTCAAAGATGCAAAAACTTTCCAAAATTTTCCCAAATTTGGCATGGGACACCACCATCAGTTGCTTTGATGGACTAGGGAGGCTTCAGCCAACATTCTCAATTTGTCTTTCCTCTTTTTGCCTTCCAAAGCTCTCCTTAGCCTTGACTTCAATTTTCTAATCCTAATATTGCAGATTTTGTTGTGAGTAATGTAATGGTAGGCCATGTGTCGGAGCATTTTCTTATCCCAGTTGGCCTTCTCAGTCAGTCTTTCAAGATGTATGTTGACCTTGTCAAGCCATGTTTTGAGCTGAAGTTTTATTTTTATTTTCTAAATCAATGATCTCTACTCCATGATGGGTATGGTGCTATGAGTAACGGTTTGGAGGAATGGGAGTAAACGGAAGTGTGGGCAAAAATGTATGAGTGAGGGGGTTTGGGGAGTGACAAGTAAATGATAGGATAGGATAACAATAGTGGGGATGAGGGTTTTAGCTTATGAAATGAGTGGTAGGAAAACTAGGGTTTACCATATAAATTAGGGTTTTAATTTCAAAGATGAAAAAACAAGAAAATCATGACAAGAACACCCTAAACAATAAGAGACATGATGATACTTGTCAAAAGGGAAAATTGAAGGAAATTTGATGAATTTTGGTGGCGTGAAGTGTTTTTAGGCTTTATTGGTCAAAGTGTAGTGCCACCTATAGGAGCGCAATGCTGGTTGAGAAGCGGAGCGCCCATGTAATTTAACACTAGGTAGAAACTCCAGGAGCACAACGCTAGGGTAGGAGCGCAGCGCCACTTTCTAGAAGCATAACGCCTTTTACAGGAAACGTTTAAAGGCCTTCCTGGTGTCCAAATTGGGTGCGGGATAGCCTGTTGGAAAGCTTGTCGAGTCTACTTTCCCAAACATCTTGAATTTTTCAATTTGGAGTTCATTTTCCCTATCACACTTCCAATCTCCCAAGATTGGTCAAAATGTGCAGAATGAGGCTACCAAAATGCATAGTGCTGTTGCAGTGAAGTTTTGAAGGTCTTCCTCAACTCCAAATTGAGCTCATGGTATCTCATTAGAAATCTATTTGTGTCTACTTATCATTTAACTAATTGAGCAAGTAATTTGGGCATTCAATCTAGGATAAAATGTGATTTTATCAAGGTCACTCAAGAGGTGCATTAACCCTCCTAAGGCAAATGATGTTTTAGACATTTATCCCTAACCATGAAACTTGTGTAACAACGGAAAGAGGTTTCTCTTCTTATGTCAATTAGGGAAAAAAACCTCTCTCACTTTTGTCAAATTCATCTTTTCTTGCTCACAAACATAGTTTGAAGAAAAATCGTCCCTTATGTGTGATGAATGGATTGTCCCTTGGAATGACTTCTAGACAAATGATGGATACCTAATTTTTGATGATAAGAAATGGCCTCACACCTTCTGATATCCCTTATTCCTGCTCTACTCAAATATCTCTGATCCCATAGCCAACCCTAGCTCAATGGGAGAGGAAATTGGGGTTGAGTGCTTGTTCTCCTTTACTTTTGCAAGTGAATTGGTGCTCATGATGACTTGATTTTTGCAGTGGCAGGTGCTTGGAAACATCACTAGATGATTAGGAGCATTTGGGAACCAATACTACATATGAAAACAAAAAATTACATCATTAATGGAGATAAAAACAAAATACCCTATTTTCACCTCAAAACAAGTTTGGAGGTGAGAACTACATTAGGCTTTCAAAATGATAAATTATGGCTTTGCTAATCATTATTTGCCTCCTCATGTCCTTGCTGATCATTATTGGCATGTAACCACCAAATTTGACTATGATGAAAAGCATAAAACCTAATGAGACCAAACCCTAAGACCTAATGAAATGAATTTCAAAGTGAACATGAGCCATGACTGAAATATATGAAAGAGGATCAGCAATATATGAAAGAGGATCAACAAGTATAGATCATGAGGGAAAAATTTGAAGAAAACCTTACCATCAATGAATCCATGACCTAATGGAATGAAAACTCATCAGTATGGGACTCCTACTATGAAATGCAAAAGAGAAGATTTTGATCACTAATGGCAGTGTGAAACACTGACACTAACACATATTAACAATAGATCTACCAAGAACCAAGAGGGATTGAATCTCATTATATGAAAATCTCTATTTCAAATCTAAAACTTGAAAAAATATGTACATGTCAAAAGATTTAATTTCTTTTAGTGATTGATAAATATGTGATTAAGATGGACCAAATAACTAGTTTTCTATCTCTATATATAGATTGACCATAGTGTAATTTTTCATTGTTTAAATTGTATTTTTGAATAATTTATTATTATTAATATTTTATATTTAAAATTGAATGAGTTACACATTTTTGTCTCACTAAGAACTAACTAAATTATGTTACCTTTAATTAGTTTTTCCTTGTGAGTACTGAAATATTTTACTAGATATGAATGAACTATCTGAGCAATAGAAAATTATTTGTCATAATTTTAAAATCATAGTTTCAACCATACTAAACTTTGTAATTTATAAAAATATCTTTGCATTTTTTTTAAGTAAGTTGTTTTCCATGCAATTCCATATATAAAATTTTGATATAAGTTCACCAATACATAATCTAATAAATATTATTTCATAAAAATAATCATCATGATGATAACCATCTAACAAACATAAAAATCATCTAAGATACATATTCAAATTCACTACCATCATCTAATTATATCACCTCTAGCACATATAAATGTCATTAGCTAGCACACAATTCTAATAATTTAACAAGGCATCATCATCGTGATCACATTTAAAAAAACACAAGCATTGTAATCTAACATCATCACCACACACATGCTCAAATTAATTTACATTTCATGTCAGATAACTGCTATCACATACACATCTATCTGCAAGCACATTAAATGAACATATCTAACACGACCTAAAAATATATGGATCAACACCAACATATAAATTAAGTACATGTCTACTATCAAATATCAAATATTTGATACAACAGACATAGTAGTGGCATCTTGGTATGTAGCAGAAGATGATGGATGGTCAAGTACTACCTCAACTGTCAAATTATGATTAGGTGGAGGAGAAGGTGGTTGGTCTACTCTCCTGAGAGAAACATGAGTCACATTCTGTAGCTCTAGGATGTGATCATCAAGTGAATGATGAGGAGGTGTACTATCAAAAGGATCATCAACACAGTAACCATGATATGATGGGGAAGTACTACTAGAAGGACTATCAACACACTCACCATGATACGTTGGGGTAGCACTACCAGAAGCATGATCATCACCCTCATCATCATGATCTAATCGGGTAGCACTATCTGAAGACTTATGTGATGTATCTGGTGTTGTATTACCTACATCCCTCCTTGCTACCAGTAGCATGTTAGCTTTGATGATATGATGCATAAGAATCATCATATCGTGTGAACATTCCCTTAAGAGATCCATGAACCTAAGATCTACATTGATGTCTTGAGCCCCCACAGGGTGGACTCTCTCCTCAACCAAAAATCTAGACAATCAATCATAGTAGTCCATCCTAAACCTTAGACCATCCTTATGGGCTTGGATTCCCACACCCTTGTGCATATGAGGATGTGCCTCACCCTCTTGGGCCTTGCCCATCTCCTCATCTTCTCCCTCTAGTGAGGGACGAGGCACATCCCCAAGTAATTTGTCGATGTCTACAAAATATATAGTACATAAAAATAATTAGATAATTTCATTAAACAATTTAATAAAGTAAGTTAAAGAACATTCTTGAACAAATTTTATTGTAATTAATTAAGACAATAAAATGAAACTAGATTAATTTAAAGAAAACATTAATGTTATTTCTATCATCTGCAAGCTCATCCAATATGAAGAGGATGTTGGGACATTATCTCCAATCCATACCCGCATACAGAAAGGTGTTACAGATCCATTTGGGCACATCACTCCCATCATTCAGATTAGTAATTTTAGGGCTCATCAAACCCTAATTTAGTTGTTACATGCCCTAGACAAGTCATCACTTTGAATGCCTCCTTCCCTGAGAGTTTCTTTGCCTGAAGCCCTCCAAAAATGCCTCCTTGAGGGACCAATGCAGCCTTGGTAAGGGTTAAGTGTGCTTCAGTGCAAGTAAGCCCATGTCAAGGTACTTTCTAGAGCACTTAGGCCCACTTTGACCTGCGCTGGGCAAGATTGAGCAAAATCATTATAGGGTTCTAGGAATATTCTTATCTTCTAGAGCCTTCTAGAATATTCCCACACTTATCATCTCCTATGAGCTCGAAATTGGATAGAGTATGAGTTACGTAACCTCCTATCATCACATCCCTTCCTCCATGGAAACTAACTCTAAGTTTGAAAGGCCATTCAATACACTCATTTATGACTAAACCTCCTCCATTTTCCTATAAATTGAGCACTCATCTAAGTGATCAGGGGGCTGAACTTTGAGAATTTTTAAGGAAATATTATTGGTGTGAGGTTTTAGATTGTAAGAAAGTATTTTTATGCTGCCAGAGTGTTGTGCTTTTGATGTCATGTTGGTTAGAACCCAAGCTGGAGGAGTGACATTGGATCGTACTTCATGGTTGTAACTCTTCCTTCTATTTAATAAATTTGTTTACACCTTTTCCCATATTCTTATCTTTATGTATGATGATTATATGTGTAAATGCTTTTGATTCCATTTACTCATAGTAGATAGATATGCTTCTTTGATTGGGTTTTTTTCCTCTATTTATGATTGCAAGTACTTGTCGAACGGATTAAGTTTGAGAAGGAGCGACAAGAGCCATACAAAGGAGACAAAGGGAAAGCGAAAGATAACAAGTAGGCCCCTTGTCTTATTTATCTTCTATAGAAAAAGGTTAAGCACGTAAATATGTTGTTCTAGGTGTAGCTACCCACCTAGGGAAATTCTGTTTATCCGTAGATTAAAAATTCCACATAACAAATTGGCAACTCCACTGGGGAACAATCATCATTCTGGCTAGTTTACCTTTATCCTAGTACACCCTTGTGGACTTTATTGCTTCCATTGATCTTGTTTCAGCCTTTTTGAAGTGTTTTTTGGTAAAATTTGTGCTTGGAAGACCCTAGGATGGCCTCTCTAGCACTAGCATAGGTTTGGTCAAGAGACAGAGCATTGTAGAGCATCCTTGGCTTGAGGAAAGTGCTCTAAAGTGCATTGTCTCCCATTCAAGGCTATGTTGATCCTCCTTAGTTCAAAAATCCCTCTTTGACTTGATTTTTCCCAAATTTCCTTCTGTTTTTGCTTGTTGAAAGATCAATGATGCTTGTGTCTCTGAAATCAATTTGTGTTTCCTTTGCTACCCATACTTTGGCCTTGATTGTTTAGTGTTTCTTAAATGAGTTCTTTATCACTCTCAATTCATTGTCAAAGTTAGTTTATAATCGATTAATCTTTGTTCAAAAGAAATTGTCATAAAAGTCTTCATTTCTTTCAAAAGTAACTATCGTAAAGTCTTCGTTCTTGCAAAAAGATTGATTGATTGTATGTGCATTAGTTTCCTTTTGTTCATCTCAACATTAATGGAATTGAAAAGAAAAACTTGCATTGTGCATTGAGAGAGTTTGTGTGTGCTCATTGGAATAATTTAGGAAAATTGCACTAGATGTGTTCTTTGCTCTTTGATTAAAAGAATGTGATTGCTCTGTCCCTACTAGCTAAGGTTTTCATTTATAAAATTGAATGAAAAGGATGCTTTTCATATTAGTTGCATTCTAGGAATTTCAAAGACATCACGTGGTGAACCTTGAAAGGAAAATTCCTAATGAAGATCAACTTAAAATTAACATCAATCAACCTAATGGAGCACTGTCATCTAACGCAAAACATTTAAATATTATGGGCTAGAGACGTGTACCGACGTCGTAAAACATAGCATTTGTCGCTAACTTATCTGTGATACATTCTGAGTGTGATACCTCATTCCATGTACATGAGTATATCATAGCTCATCCACTTACCTTTAGGTATATAGGGCAGTGTTACAGTACGTAAAGTATAAAGGAATGCTCTCACTGTGCGGTTTCGCATTAGACGACACTAATATGAATTGGGCCTCCACATACTTTCGAGTATATATGGGAGGAAAAAAATAGGTTGATATCCATCCTTAGGTAACCAAGTCAGCCGCCTTGTACACTATGATAAGCCGAACATAGCATTCAGGGATATTGCCTACACGTACTTCTCGGTTCGCCGGGAGGTATTCTGCAGTTCACAGTTGCTTGGTAAACCTTTTTGCCTGGTTTACCCCTTTTTTGTTTATTTTTTTTTTGTAATAAAATCAATCAGCAATCATGGAGGAACATCAACCCTTGTCCCATTGTTCATGGACAGCAGCGAATAAATTGCCATTACCACTCAAAGCTACACCTTTTCGGTTGAAGCAGTGTCATTTAACTAGATCCAGTACTTCACAAACTTCTATTTCTTCATCTGAATTACCAGAAACACCTATACCGGTAAGTACTGTGGCCCCAGTTACTCCTACAGTTACTTGTACATCTGTTACTGAAGTAGAATCTCCACAATTACCTGAGGAAACTAGAACTAAATCTAGTGAAACGATAACCCAAGTTGTTCAACAACAAGTTGATTCTCAATCTGAAGTCGTTCAACAAGAAATTACTTCTGAATCTAAATATGTTCAACTAGAATTTGATCCTAAACCTATCACCGTTCAATCAGAAGTTACTTCTGAACCAGAATTTGTTCAAGAATCCCAACCTAAACCTGTTCTTTTAATAGAACATTTGGATCTTGAGGTTGGGCAATCAGAAGTTGTTACCATACCTGAAGAATATCAATCGGTATATCCTCAGACATATGTAACTGTCAAGACTTCCTCTTTACCTCAAGAACAAATACTGGAAATCTATTACAGACTTGACGGTGAAATCCTTCCACCTAGTTTGATTTCAATAGAAGAGGAACCTGAGGTAGAATCACCCAGAACTCCATTCCATTTTGGAACTGGAGTTTATTTATATCCTCATACTCCTCATTTTACTACTCCTTTTGATCATGATTACTTTGAGACACCCGTTGATTCATTAGGAAATTTATTTGGACATTTGACTATGGCAGAGTTGACATCCCAGATTGTACCATCTGTTACAGCTACATTAGAATCCTCTGTCACAACCACTTCGATGTATACTATGACACTTGAGTCACACTTGTATGGTGGTTTTTCCATCCCATCAGGTTACCAATTCTTATCTGGAACCCACTCAAGTGTTACTTCTAGCCCTTGGTCTTCACCAATGTCCTCTACAGGAATTTTATCTGGTTCCTCATTAACGGATACCGAACAGCTGGACCCATCAAGTCAATATCAAGTTGGTTGATCTAATTACCTTCCTATATATCTTCTTTACACTAGACTACCCCCGTATGGAGAGAAATATGGACAATCTCCTTATCCTCCATTTTCTGGGGGAAAACCATATGTCAATATGCCATCGTCTTTAGGTCAGCCTGAAATGACTGTTTGTCAGTGGTAGCCAACAATGCCCATTCAACCTAGGCTTGTGTATCCATCAGAACCTCTGCAATATATCTCATACATACCTACAACACCTGTTGTTACAACTTTACCGTAGTCACAAGCTCAGATTGTTGTATCTCAACCTGTGCAAGCTAGTCCTTCAACCTCAAACCCCCAAGTTTCAGGTGTACAGATTCAACCTTCTCAGGCAATTTTACAACAACCACTTGTGGCTGGAGTCCAAAAACCTTAGGCTAGTTTACCTTTTACTGGAATGACTCAGACTTACAATGGTTTAGTGTATTCACAACTTGGTCAAGCTTACATTGGTGGGAAACAACTGTTAAATCAACAACCATTGTATCAACAACAACAATAGTTGCTTCAATAGCCTTGCCAGCCCCAATATCAACAACAACAATTCCAGCAATACCAACCTCATCCTGGACTTGGTCAACAAGCCTATGTTGGGTTTGGTCAACAACAATTTTATCGAGGTCCTAGTCAACAAGCCTATGCTGGGTTTGGACAACATCAAATGTATCCTAGTGCTCAACAAAAACCTTACACCGGATTTGCTCAACAAACTTACCCATATCAAGGTTACTAACAGTAGATGCCTTATGCTGGTATGCAAAGGCCTATTGCCTAGGAAATTCTATCTTACCCTAGATATATTCAACCTAACCTTAATAGTAGTTTCCTTTCATTGCAACACTTGATTTCCCAAATCTAAATCGGCTCACCAATGATCCAATTCTTTATGCACCTTGGTGGTCAATGATTCTTCATAAATTACCTTCCAATATTCTGAAATTCAATGGAACCCTAGAGAATACCTATCCAACCATTTCATGACTTTTCATTTATGGTGTTCATCAAACTCCTTGAATGATGATTCTATTAGACTACGTCTTTTCCAGAGAACACTTACTAGTTTGGTTGTGAAGTGGTACATTGAGTTACCATGAGCTTCTTTTGATAACTTTACAACCCTTAGCTACCACATTTTTAACCCACTTCTAGTTACCCATACAATATGAAACTGGAACGGAACTATTAACCAACTTTAAACAGACTACTGGTACTCATATCTCTAATCATATTCATGAGTGGCGTCATTGTCATCGAATGGTTAAAACTTATGTTCTTGATCAAATTTTACCTGAGCGGTTTATAAAATCCTTGTTGCCATCTATCATTGAGGATGTGGATAAAGGTAGAGTTATCACTAAAGAGAAAGTAATTGCTCATGCCCAATATTTGGACTTGATTTATACACAGTCTAGCACGCTCTATGACAAGATCTTGAATGTACCCTGACCAGCTTTCACTATTCCTCCACCACCATCAAGTAATTACTCTCATGCGGATGACGATGTGATTGGTTCTTCAAACACACAAACGGCATGTAGACCATCTAGTCAAACACTTACCATTTCTAATCAAACTTCAAATGCATCTAATAACGGTGTTTCTTCCAAAATCAATGTTGTGTCATCTGACAAAGGCAATAATGAAAAGCAACTAGGAAGCAAGAAGAAGAGGAAAAACAAGAAGAAACAAAATATCTCCCCTCAAGAGAAATCATCTGATTCCTCTCCTTTGGCTAGGAAACCTCATTACCCATGTTTAATCTATAATGATGAGCACTTTACATGAGATTATCCTCACCGCTCTCAAGTCTCAAAGCTTTTGAAGACTTCTAATATATCTGCAGTCATGACTGATCATTTTCCAAACCCAGAGACACATATGGTTGCTACAAACCATGCTTCCACTTCCCAAGTGCTTATGCCATCCACCTCTAAGCCGAAATTTGATATTTTGGTGTCAACACGAAGCAAAGATTATGGAAATCAACTGTCATCGTTGAATAACCAGGCTGATCAACCCAATCCTTTGACTTCGACTTCGTCTGATCCTATTCCATCACCTATTGCACCAGAGTTAACAATTATGCCACCTAAGGGAGTTGTACATAAATCAACATTTAACCCTCAAGCTCAAGCTTCACAGAACTAGAACATAGTCGAAGATTTGGCACAATCACCTTCTGCTATGTCAATGCTTGAGGTGCTTCAGAATTGTCCCTCCCAAATGTAGGATTTCTTGTCAACAATTGGTGGAATTAATCCAGCTTACTCCAATCTTGTCGTTTTCAACCATGTGGGTTATACGCCATAGTTACCAGCACAATTAGCATTCCTGATTCAAGTAAATGCCTTGAATAAACTTATGCACCGAACCATTATTGACGAGGGGGTATCTACTTGTATTATGTCTATGAATTGCTGGAAAACACTTGGCTCATCGCCTTTGTCATGTTCACCAACAACATTAAAAGCTTTTGACGGTCACACATATACGCCTTGTGGAATCTTAAGTAATCTACAAATCGAACTAGGAGGAAAAACAATAATTGTCAAAGTTGAGATTGTTAACGAACCCCTTGATGATAAAATTTTTCTAGGAAGACCGTGGGTTTATTTTATGGTTGTTGTGGTTTCAACATACTTTCATACGATTGCATCCCTCATAAGGGTGGAATCACAGTTATTGAACAACTAGCCTTCTTCGCCTCTAATTCACAGGCTACTGGAAGCATTCTGTTAGTTCACGGAACCCCACTATCACTTAAGAACATTAGTGTAGGTCTCTTCAAGGATCCTTCCCTAATGGTTACTTTTTCACTACCACCACCATCAAATATGGCGAAAGTGGCAAAATTTGAGACTTTCAACATGATATCTTCCACTTCATCTAATTTAATGGAGATTACCAATAGTTTTGAAGTTGATAGTAGTAATGAAATCATGTCACTAAGCCCAATTAAGCTTGCATAACAATCAATTTTTATGGCTTATGCGGCAAACCCAAATCCATCTTCGTCAATTGTATGGGTAGATCGTTCATTAGAATATGGTACTTCCTCTGATCCTTTTTCACGTATATTTTCTACTGATGAAGGAATCATCCAATCAATGATGATGGAAGGAGAACCATGGGAGGATTATCATCATCATTCCCATCTTCTAGATCACATAGAATATTATTCAAATGAACTTAATCACCCTTCAGTTGTCAATTTCCTTTCGAATTATGTTTTCATGGATAAAGTAGATTCCGAGTGAAACCTATCAAATATTGAAGAAACTATTTCTATCAATATTTCGACCAAACCTAACATTGTAGAAAACATTCATGTTGGAAAATCTTGTTCTCCATCAAAATTTGATATTTATCATGCTCTCTTTCGTGAATTCTGAAACATATTTGCATGGTCATATGAGGAGATGCCATGTATTATTGACTCTAGTATAGTTGAACATGAAATCAAAATGTATCCTGATTTCAAACTAGTGCGACAACGCCTCCATCCTGTTCATCCAAAGAAGGTCATTTCCATTAAAACCGAAGTCGAAAAACTTTTGCATGCTGGTTTTATATACCCTGTCCCTCTTATTGATTGGGTTTCCAATATTATTCCTGTCATGAAGAAACAAGGGACAATACGAGTGTGCGTCGATTATAAGGATGTAAATCAGGCTTGTCCGAAAGACAATTATCCTACTCCTTTTATCGACTAGATTATTGATGAATGTGTCGGATGTGAAATATTTTCATTTATGGATGGATTTTCCAGATATAATCAAATCAATCCACTAAAGGACCAATCTAAAATTGCTTTTATTTGTCCATGGGGAAATTTCGCTTATATGAAACTCCCGTTTGGTTTGAAGAATGCAGGGGCCACGTTTCAAAGGGAAATGAACTATGCCTTCCATGACATCAAACATATTGTTCAACCATACCTTGATGATTTACTTGCTCATTCACGAAAGCGGATTGATCACCTGCAGCATTTCAGAGCTATATTTTTATAATGCTGACACTACAAAATACGACTCAATCCACACAAATGTGTAATTTGTGTTGGTTCTGGTCGCTTTCTTGGATTCGTAGTGTCTAATGAGGGAATTCGAATTGACCCACTTAAGGTTCAGGGAATTCTTGACTTGCCTCCACCTTCCAATCTACTACAGTTACAGAGACTCTAAGGGAAGGCTAAATTTTTGAGGAGGTTCATTCCCAATTACGTTGAAATGGCTAAAGGATTTACTCATCTTTTGAAAAAGGGGATACCCTTCTATTGGGATCAAGTTGTGCAAGCTTCCTTTGATGGTCATAAAGATGCCTTGATTAGAGCCTTATTAATGTATTCCCCGAATTATCAAAACAACTACTTCTTGTATCTCGCTATTGTAGATACAACCATTGGAATGGTTTTAGTCCAAGAAGAAGATGGGATTGAAAATCCAATATATTATTTGAGCCGCAATATCAATGATACAGAAGTTAAGTACTCTTATGTCAAAAATTTAGCTTTGGTTGTTGTTCAAGCTGTATAGAGATTTTGCCACTACATCCTGCTCTGAAAGACCACTCTCATTTCGGATTGCAACCCTATGACATATATTTTCTCACGTCAATTGCTAGGGGGAAAATACTCAAAATGGATTTTCATTTTGCAGGAATTTGATTTGGAATTCATCAAATCCAAATAAAAGAAATCTCTAGTTTTCAACGAGCTTCTTTGTGACCTTCCCTCGAATACCATTGATTCAATGTCAGAACCATAAATTCTTGATGAGTCTCTGTTCTTGATTTTGTCATCTAACCCGTGGTGTGGAGATATACTAATTTATCTCCAAACCCAAACTTTCCAGCCTGATACCTCTTGCTCACAATAGTGACGTATCCGATACTAAGCCAATTATTATTTGATCGTTGGTGACACTCTTTACCATCGTGGTATCGATACAATTTTATGAAGGTGCCTCACTCATGAGGAAGCCAAGAAAGCTTTGAATGATTTCCATTCAGGTTCTTGTGGTGGACACTTATCTGGTTATGCTACCGCATAGAGAATTCTCCATGTTGGTTACTTCTGGCCTACCATATTCAAAGATTGCATTATTTCTGACAGAAGTTGTCATGCATGGCAAATCTATGACCATAAAGATAGATTACCACCTACACCTTTACATCCTGTCATCATTGTTGGATCATTTGCAAAATGGGGCATTGACTTCATGACATGTAACCCCACCTCAGCCAGGGGGCATGCGCACATTATAGTTGTCATTGACTATTTTACAAAATGGGTCAAGGCGATGCCTACATTAAACAACAGTGGCAAGATGGCTGCACTTTTCTTTTTCAACCATGTGGTTGCCCAGTTTGGTGTACCATAGGCTATAGTTACAGATCATGGGTCACATTTTCGTAATCACATGATGACTGAGTTAACTGCCAAGTTAGGACTTTCACATGATAGTTCTACTCCTTATTATCCACAAGCTAATGGACAATTTGAGGCCATCAACAAAGTCTTCAAGTGAATGCTTCAAAGAATGATATGGGTTCATAAATGAAACTAGAATTTAATCTTGTACTCGGCCTTATGGGCATATCAAACCTCAGTTAGGAATGCAACTGGATTCACACCTTTTCAATTGGTGTATGGTCTAGAGGCAATCTTGCCAATACAATGTGAAATTTCATCTCTTAAACTTGCGATTGACCTATTACCTGACACTTCTAATGAAGAAGCGTGTTTCTTAGAACTCATCCATCTGGATGAAACCCGTAGTTTATCCGCATTGGCCAACGAAGTGCATAAGAAATGAATCAAGGCGCAATATGACAAAAATGTCAAGCCTCACAATTTCTCAGAAGGAGACCATCTCTTGCTTTATGATCAAGAAGCTGATAAATGAGGAGCAGGAAAATTTGAACCACTATGGATGGGTCCTTATATTTTCAAGCATGTTTTGGCTAAAGGTGACTACGAGTCAGTAGATTATGATGGAATTCCATTGTCACAACCTTGAAATGGGTTGTATCTAAAACGTTACTATGCTTAATTGTGTCTAGTAAAAATCATTGTATATATGCTTTAATTTCATGTGTGTGTGTGGGTGTGTCTTTTAGAGTTTTTATGTGGTTAAGTAACCTGCTTTTCATTTGTTGTAGATGTCAAAATCTTTGGAACCATTGGTTGGTTACGTCGATGGTGCTAGTCGTAGTACGCAGAACCTATCTTCTGCAACATGGGCCATTTTCGCTCCAAGTGGCGATTTAGTGAGTTTTCAAGGGATTTGTATTGGTCATTGACAAACAATATCATTGAGTATAGCACGTTGATCAAACTTCTCTTTGATTCCAATTCACTTGGAATTAGTTGAATCATCATTAGGCTAGACTCACAACTCGTCATACTGTAGCTAACAAATGTTTATGCCGTCTGAAACCCAACAATCCTTTGTATGTTCCTTAGAGTTCATATTTTCGAAAGGCATTTTGAGTACATTCAATATCAAGATATTTCCAAAAACTTTAACACATTAACCGATTCATTAGCAAAATATGTGTTAAACAGACATTTGTGACACATGTAAAAGTAAATTTTCAATCCACATCATTAGTTGAATAGGATTGCATATAACCATATATATAAAAACTCTGAAAGTAAAAATAGATAGATGTTTTAAAGTTTTTACAAAATTTGTGTCCAAGGCATGTTTGGTCATCTAACCTAAAAACCCAAAATGCATGCAAAAATCATCCTAAGTAGACCTAGTGATGCTCATGATAACAGGTCACAGCTTGAGCTATCATGCATAGGAGCCGCATCCAATGGCCAAGAACACCAATAGTATGGTGTTGTAGCCTCATAGGTAACTTCTTGATCCGAACATTTGGAATACTGAGGGTTAATCCCTCTACATGATCCTGCAACTCTGCCAGTGTCTCGACCAAATCCAAATCCTAGAGAACTGCTCTTCCAACATTTCTCCATGCTGGTCCACCTGCATCTTGTTGGTGTCTCATAGGTCGAACAGTACCAACATATGTATGGATGAGAATGATTTTAGTATAGTCTTGGAAACATCAAAACACAAAAACATGTAGAAACTTAAAAATCAAAAAACATTTGGTCAAAAACCAAATTACCTATAGCACCCCATTGAGTGCCCAATGGTAAAATCAACTCTGGATCTCCACGAAAATCCGTCCCTGTGTATGGATGCTCCTCGATGAAAATGTGTTTTCAATCGAGCTAACTGAAGAATGTAGTAGAAAATGTAATTGATGACTGACCAGCATATTTAGCCATCAATTTCACCCACCTCTGCATCAGTGGATCTCTAGAACCAGCTACTCCCAGTGTTACATGTTGAGGTTGCATCAATGGAATTCTCTCTAAGGTAAAAGAAATTAAGAGCGATCTATAGCTAAAATTATTCATCTTACCACTCTTTAACTTTGTCAGCTGCTATTTCAGTGAAGAAAGTACTGCCTCACACCAGTTGAATAAAGTTGGCTCAAGACACTCAAGTGCATACTGCATGTATGATCTCTTCGCCAAATGAAGTGTCACATTACCTGCCAACTTTGCAATGGTGAAAAGGATTGTTCTCAAAGGAAAATCACGAATATCTTTGATGATTATCTTTCTGTCCTTGCTAGGTTGTGGACCTGGCCAACGGAATTGTACAGCATCAAGGCACAGGTTGTAAAGTTCTTCTTTCATTTGAATTAATACAATCAGATTCATTGTTCTCAACAAATTGTCTTATGTGGTTTGTTTCATAATCTCCTTGATCATTATGATGAATATGCTTTATGATATTGGCTTTTCAGATTCTATTTAATTTGTTTGCTTATTTGTGTTTGCAGACTTACGCTTCAAGGAAGCTCATTTGGAGCGAGGGAGCGAGGCTTCCACAAACTTGCACTGGACCCAAGGTAGGCCTAAAACACTTGTTTGCCTTTATTTTTAATTGCATATTTAGAGAAAGATAGTTTTTGATTGGCTTGCTTGTCACTAGATATCTTTAGATACTAGGAAGGTCGATCTTGTCCACAACCTCGACTCATTCCGTGTGACAAAATGGCGACTCCGCTAGGGACTTGACTGTTTTCCTTGTTTTTACTTTGACTTGAGAAACTTGGCTTTTTGTTTCTGTTTTTAGCTTGTTGTGTATGGAATTGGGTGGATTTAGTGGATCTAGGTTTGTATTTTCTTTTCATAACTTTAGGAGAAGCCCGCACCCTGTGCTTGTATCACAGTGCGTACTAGTACGCATGTTTACTTTGCACACAGAGCGTGCATGCACCTGTGTAAACTCTGAGCCTGTGAACCCTGCTAAAATTTTGAAAAACTTAAATTTTACTCTTTAAATTAGTTTTATTTTGGTTTAGATGTTATTATCCCCTGCCCAGACCTGCATGTGACTTGTTAAAATCTTTCCTTGGTTTAATTTCATTGGTGTTAGGGTTTTAGGTGAAATTCCTAGAATTTTTGGTTGTCAGTCTGGATTTTCATTTTGGTCGTGTAGTAGCTCAGATCTTAGAAGCGTAGAAGCCTCAGATCACCTTGGTTTTTACTTGCCTTCTTATGAGTCTAACCATTTGCAAAATCAACCTTTGTTGAGGAATCCATCTTGTGTTTTCTCTTTGCAAAACTTCGAAAAGCTTGTGTTAAAAGTTTGGATTTCATTTTTACAAAAAAGAACAAAATTACTTGTTTTTGACTGATTTGTGATTCTGGACAAGTTAGTCCTTGGTTTGCTTATTGCAAAGTAAAACATCCTTAAAAATACAAAACATCTTGTAAGCTTTTACTTCAAGTAGTTTTTTATAGTTTGTAGATCTTAAGATTTGCTTTATTCATAGTTTTCTCAAGCTTTGCTTTAGTTATACTTTTTAGTGTTTTTTATAAAAAATACAAAAATCTCTTTTGAAAAGTTTGTTTTGGTAGCATTTAAGCATTTGAATGAAAAGGGAAATTTTTGTGAAAATAACTAGTTGTCTTGTTTTGAGTGCATTAGAACAAAAACTCTTCTTTTAATTTGTTTGTTAAGAAAGATTTGTGTTTATACGCATTTGCATTCTCAAACTCTTTCCTAGCTAGAATTTCATTGAAGAGAAAAGATTGTTTAATCATCTTAAGTGCATCTTTTTAGTGATTTTGAGTCGAGTCTTCACACCACAAATTTCATCTCCGCACCTCTTGACTTAATCAAAAACCAATAAAAATAACGCTTAAAGTAAAATTAATCTAGTAATCTTTTTATTTCTAGGCTTCTATTACACCAACATAGCTTAGGCTAGTGTCTTGGAGTAGGGAGTACTTAACTCTCCAAGACAGTAAAACAAACAAGTAGCTATATCTTGCGGTAGGAGAGAAATCCAATTGTTGCATCTATGCTCTGGGAAAGCTCCTCTTAAAGGAGAAGCACGAGATCGTGTCCGAACCAATGTGGGAATCAATCCTTCCTCATTGGGACGATGCCAGATATTCACGTATTAAAAACAGTAAACCTCAGATTAACCATTGTCGAGGAGCCTGGGGTCACTTGTTGGTAAACCTTGGTCTATGTCAAGGAGCCTTCAAGGGGATTGAGCTTGTTACTCTGCCCTTGCATGTGTATCGGATCATAGACTATTCCCCCAGGTATATTTGCTTCTGTTGGTAACCATAGTGACCATATTCTATAGTATTCTTCCTGAGGTGACGATGGCGGGAAGATCCCACTGTACCTGGAGCAGACATCGGCTAGGCTCACTTGGATTTTCTGGGGAGTTCTCTTCACTCGAGACAGTTTAGTGGAGAAACTTGTGCCAGTATATTCATTAAGTAGGTTGCTGGGGTAACTGTTCCAACCGCTATTTTTGTATTGAATTCTGCGACGTTGAATTTCATCACCAACTAGTGTTTTCAGTACGGAAAGTTATTGTTTGTGTGTGATTGATCTCCTAGATTCTTTAGGCGTGTGATTCAATTTGTTTGGTTCTTTAGAGGCTTTAGGTGGTTTTCATTGAGATTTTACTTTGTTTTCATGTGAAGTAGTTAAAAGTTTTTAACCGTGGCTGAATTACCGAGGAAGTCCCGTAGACTTCGAGTCCAACCTCCTGAGTTTTCACCAAGCCAGCTTGAAGGGCTACGGGCCCTGGTAACTCCTAAAGACAATAGAAGTGGGTCACCTGAAAGAGGAGAATATGCTTTGGTGGAATATCCTGATTTTTTAGTGTTAATAGCAGATTATAGTACACAGCCTGTATCTGTTTCAGAAGTTACTGGTAGTGTTTCATCTACTAGTGATATAGGTGAAGAACCTGAAATATCTGAACCTGAATCTGAAATTGCTGCTACTCTAATATCAGGGTTTGCTTCTCCAGCTTCTAGTGGTCCTAGTTCACCTAGGGTAGAAGCGATAATTACCCAAAATCTTCCTTCTGGACTAATAGCTATTGAAGAACTTTCTATTTCAGAAAACGAAGAAGGCATCCCTATTCTAGAAGATCGACCTATTTTAGACCTTAGGGAGCGTGAATCAATCCTTTACAGTCCACCTAGGACCAGTGCTTGGTATCTTTCATTGACTGATTTTTTGGAAAACCCGGGACTAAGTTTTTCACCACCTCGTATTTCTTATCACCCAACACCTAGAGGTTACTATCCTCCGTTGAATATGTCCAAACAGTCGTCCATGTTTTCGCAATATCCGGAAGCCTTTTTATACGGCGGTCCTTCTATTCCCACTGGATATCAGTCCATGTCTGGTACTTTTGTGGGGGCATCTCCTCAACCTATTGAACAAACGTTATTAACTAGAAATAATGGTACTAAACTGTCGAGTGTAGAAGATATTCTCATGATGTCAGGTTCTATTCCCAATCCTCAACCGCAAGGTGGCCAGTCTCTGCCTGGGGGGCAACCTCAAGGTACCCAGTATGTGCCTGGGGGGCAACCTCAAGGTACCCAATATATACCTGGGGGGCAACCTCAAGGTACCCAATATATACCTGGGGGGCAACCTCAAGGTACTCAGTTTGTGCCTGGGGGACAACCTCAAGGACAGTACATACCTACGGGACAATACGTTCCTCAAGGTCAACCCTAGACTCAGTATGTACCTCAAGGTCAACCTCAGTATCAATATGTACCTCAAGGTCAACCTTAGTATCAATATGTACCTCAAAGTCAACCTCAGTATCAATATGTACCTCAAGGTCAACCCCAGTATTAGTACGTGCCTCAGGGTTATCAACCCCAAGGTCAGTACCCAACTCAAGGTTACCAACCACCTTTGGGTCAATCATATTATCAACCCTAACATCAACCTGGTTATGGTCCTCAATATCCTCAACCTGTTATGGGTCCATACCGTGGAATGAATTTAGTGTGGGATCCATCTCAATCCCAACAGGTTTTGCAACCGAATGCGCAGTTGTCATCTCAAACTGGACAACCCTTGGTTTCTGGTTCATCCCAGCAACCTGTCCAGTCTACTGTTCAAACTTCTGCACCTTCTGTAGTTTTTCAGTCTGGGCTTAGTACACCTCGTACTCCGCCTCAAACATCTGCTGCAACTACTGCAACATTTGTTGCATCTACCCCACCTTCTTCTAGAGTATCGACAACTCCGGTTTCTACTATCCCTATATCTACTCCTTAGACATCTTTAACTCAGTCTACACCCACAGTCCACACTTCGGTTCAGATTCCTGTAGGAAGTATGGTTGTCACCACTCAACCTCAGTTTAATCAACAATCGTACCAAGGACAGTACCAATACGGTCTTGCTACGCAACAACCAGTCTATCAGTATCAACCATACCCTGGGTATACATATCAACAACCTCAGCAACCCCAGTATGGTCCGGTTAATCCTGGTTTTCCAGGAGGACAAAATATCCCAAATGCAATTCTAATTCCTAGTTATCTTGGATATCCTCTTCCTGGGGCTGGCCTGCAAACCCAAAGTTTTAGGGACCCTAATCATCAGTTACCATTTATCGCAACTTTGGACTTGCCTGACTTGACGCGCCTTATGAACGATCCAATTAACTATCTTCAGTATTGGCCACCAATGCCTCATAAGTTGCCCAATGATATTCCTAAGTTCAAAGGTAAGCCATGAGAGGACCCGTCGAACCATGTGATGACTTATCACCTCTGGTGTGCGTCTAATTCCATTTCAGATGATTCAATTTGTTTACGACTTTTCCAGCGCACTCTAATTGGTCTTGCGGCCAAGTGGTACATTGAATTACCGCGAGCCACTTTTTACAACTTTAGTCAGTTAGCTACTTCGTTTTTAACTCATTTTTAGTTGTTGGTCAGATATGACAATGGCATGGAATTATTAACTTCGTTAAAGCATTCAACGTCCACATACATTTCAGATCGTATTCATGAATGGAGACGTCAACGGCGTTTAGTGAAAGTTTTTATCCCGGATCAGATCTTAGCTGAATGGTTTGTAAAATCTTTACTACCCAAGATCACTGAGGATGTGGCTAAAGCTGGAGTCGTTACTGAGGAGCAAGTAATTGCTCAAGCATAATACCTTAACTTAGTTTATACTCAGTCAAGTACGTTACACGAGACAATCCCCGATCTACCCAAACAAAATCAAATCACTGCAGCTCCTTCAAGGTCTCATGTCGTTGATGGTATGATTGGTACAGTTAATACCAAAAGTAAGAAGAAGTCTTCCAAGAATTCTTCTCCTATCATAACCTTGCCAGATTCCCCGACAAGAGATTCTTCCATGGAACTTTCCGCCGATATTCATGTTGTAGAGTCATCTACAGCTAAATCAAAAACCGGTGGTAAGAAGAAAGGGAAGAAGAAGAATAAAACAGATAAGAATTCGAAAGAGAAACCAGAAAAAGCAGAATCAACTGATGAAGAACGCAAACCTCGTTATCCTTGTCTTATTTGTGATGAAGAACATTTTACAAGAGACTACCCTCATCGTGCAGAGGTTGCGAAAATTGTCAAAGGTTCCCAAACTCCTGCTGTTTTGAAGGATCCTTTTCCAAATCAAGATAGTAAGATGATAGGTTCATCCTCCAGTGCCAATGAAGAACCAATATTCATGATGTCCCATGTTAGGATTGCGACTCGATCGCAAGATTATGGCAGTAAAAGTCCTGTTGATGGTAAAGAAGCAGAATCTTC
>APFE030423908.1:65538-84292 GCA_000404065.3 Pinus taeda | reverse complement strand
TGGGCCCAAATAGAGTCAAATGTTCACCCCTCCTGGGAAAACCAATCAAAAAGTATATATCAGATGGCTCGATTTCGAGCTGGTGCCCACCAATAAAGAATCATTGGTCCTGTATACTCCATCTATCAACCAGCCACTGCAAAAAGTCCACTTGGGCCCTCATGCCAAGTATGGCCCAGAATTTGTACAAGCCACATGCCTTTAATGCATCAATCGAAGGTTGATGATTCAACGCAGCGAGGTCCACATCCTCGTGCTCCCGTTCTCGCCAATCAAGCATGATGTTTATCCTACATTCAAGTAAAAAGGCAAATTTGAATGCATAAAATTGATTTCATTGGGTAATTTTTGAGTTAGTCAGGTTTTTACAAACCTTTTCACGAGGTACACACCCCCTTGTTAGGGAAAATGTGTGAGGTTCGCACCTTGTCTTCATGGTAGGTGCGTACCCCCGACTTTTTGCCCATTGCAAAAAAGTCAGGGTACGTGGGTCCCCTGTGGTAAACCCACGGACCCCCGCGCGTGGGTTTGGAAACCTAAAAACCTCCTAAAAATAAAAATCAAACCCTAAAAAACAATTTCAAATGGACAAAAATGAAGAGTAAGATGATGTGGATTACTTGGAGGAGATGGCGTTCGATTCCGATGGACGGATTTTCCACAATCTTCACGGGAAGTTTTTGGTCAAAAGCCCTTTTTTCTCACCCAAATCTCAAATGGTAAAAATGAATGGTAAAAAGTCCTTCTTATAAGTTTTTTGAGTAAATAAATTCTAAATTTGTTTATGTTTCACTTTAAAAAGGTGTTTTTTGCGACATTTTTACCCATTTTTAAATAGGTATGAGTAATGTTTGAGTTTTTGTTCCGGATAACGGATTTTTCAAGCGAAATCGGTCATTTTCAACGAAAAACATTAGAGTCACCTTTAAGCTCCTTTCTGACTTCTAAAACATGAAAATATTGCCGAGTTTTCTTTTTAAGCTCATTAAAACGGAACTAAAAAGACGGTCCTCTTATAGCCCTTTTCTGACTGTAAAAACACGAAAAGATTACCGGGTTTTTGTCGTTTCAAATTCGATATTGGTCATAAAACGACGTGTTGTTAATCGCTTTTTTACTTTTTTCGGATCAGAGGCACTAATTACGAAAAGTACTCCTTGGTTGTAAAAGCTCAAGCGGTTCTCTCAAGTATTATTTTATAATTTTTCGGGCTTGGGAGACACAAATTTACGAAAAAGGTAAACTCTGGAGTCTTCTTAAGTTTTTTTAGACTCTCTAGAAATGAAAAAAGCCGAGTTTCTCCTATACTGGACTCGTTAAATTTCGACAGTAAAGGACTTGTTCAATTACAAACAGGAACGGACCACTCCTTCTTAGGGTTCGAATTTAGACTAAGTTGGACTCATCCGAAGGATGAGCTTATAATCAAGCATATGTTATCCTCCTCAAGATTGTAAAAAATAAAGAGGTACTTGCCAGAAATGGTGGGGGAAAACAGAGAAAAATGAGCGTGTTTGTCATACTTTGTAACCACTCTTGAACACGACACTTTTATTCACCTGGGTTGGGAAGTCCTTTTCCTAACAGTTGATCGAACCACATTGAAAGTCTTCAGCCGGTTTCTGGGTATTAACATTGGGTCAATTGTCACCAAACCATCTGTTGTGTCATTATGTGTTCAAGAGGTCAGTGTGAATAAGCCATTCATCTGCAAAAATATCTGTCATCCATCTTGACCATCCCTGAGTCAGTCCTTGCAACTAAATTTCTTCAAACTTGATCTATGATTTCGTGTTGTGGGCTTGCCTACGACGGATCGCTTTCTATCGACTTCAGCTCTTTATCTAGAAAGATGATCTAGAAATCGTCAGTACCTTGGGATCTGCATGCCTCAATGGCAGGTTTCTCGCCTTCAACGATAGGTTGCATCATTGACCTTCGATCGAAGGATTCCATGACATGTTCGACATCGACACATCTAATCACATCTCATGGATTGTACTGATTACTTTGAGAGCCATTGTCATTATTGGTGGTTTCTCTCACACTTGTTAATAGTTTACATCATCGACTAGTAATCAAGTGGTTTCTACCATGTTCGACTTCGACACATTCATTCGCATGGATAGAATCGTACTATTTCGGGAAGTAGAAATGAAGACCCTGGATCTAGTTTCCACCATCCAGGTTGCGAGGAATTTTGTATTCATCACATTGTAGACTATTCATAAATAGATGGCTGCATCCATACTATGTCTACATGTGTCTATACTTGTGATGTATTACAGGATTGTTCCTATATCAGATAGTAGTTAGTTTTCTAGTTAGTTTTGATCTGAGTATGGGAATGCCTACCTCAGCGATGATATGATCTCATATATATATTTTGCATTTGAATGTTTTTACAAGTTCCAACTAGGCTCTCCGCAAGATGATCCTCGAAATGATAAAGTACTTCACTCTTCCTAAATGATAAATGAAATCCTCATCTACTACAGATCACACTTTAGGGGGCAATCTGTTACACAAAAATATCGTCACCATGACTATTTGCAGTCAGTATGGGTCTATCATCACTTATATTGTCCTCCTAAGCAAGTCTCAGACCTTAGCTCTTCATGTCAAGCTTCGCAAATGAGAGAAAGACATTGAAAATCGATATTACTCTGGTTCCGCACTTTCTCTCACTTTTGCGTGCGGGCCTGCACCCTTTTTTCATATTACCTGCATATCTGCTCGCTCTGTCTGTAAAGTGGTGGGTGCGTACCCCTGTAAAAGTCAAAAAGGTGCAAGTTTATCCTAAAAACTCACTTTGGGTTAATTCTATGTTTCTAGAAGGAATTTTGGCGTGGATTGTTCGCTCCAAGGTGGTTCATGCATCCCAAAAGAGAAGGAGCTAATCCCTTGATAGGAGGAGCTATCCCTTTGAAGGAGGGCTTTATCCCTTTGAAGGAGGACCTATTAACTTCCCTCTATTGCACTATAAATTAAGGCATTGGGTCAGTTGCTGGAGAGGTTAGAAGCTGAACATTTTTTAGGGTAAATGCTGATGGAATTGGGACTTCCTAGTTAAACTTGAGAGGAGAGATCACATACCTTTTGGTTTCATTAGGAAGTGAGTGAAACTTGTCAAAGTAGAGGAGACTTCTTGTCGAACCCTAGGAGGAGGTTGTACAACATCAAGGCACAGGTTGTAAAGTTCTTCTTTCATTTGAATTAATACAATCAGATTCATTTTTCTCAACAAATTGTCTTATGTGGTTTGTTTCATAATCTCCTTGATCATTATGATGAATATGCTTTATGATATTGGCTTTTCAAGTGCTATTTAATTTTTTTTATTGTTTGTGTTTGCAGACTTGCGCTTCAAGGAAGCTCATTTGGAGCGAGGGAGCGAGGCTTCCACAAACTTGCACTGGACCCAAGGTAGGCCTAAAACACTTGTTTTCCTTTATTTTTAATTGCATATTTAGAGAAAGATAGTTTTTTATTGGCTTGCTTGTCACTAGATATCTTTAGATACTAGGAAGGTCGATCTTGTCCTCAACCTCGACTCATTCTGTGTGACACATGGGTTGGGTTATTTGCTTGATGGTCATCATACCTTGGTATATCATACCATCCATTCCTTTGGTTTTGGGTCAATGATGCCAATTCATTCAGTGTCGCCGACATGTTCAAGAGAAGTCACTCAGTAAAAATTCATCCTTTGCAATACTCATAAACCTTCAATTTCATGACCGCCATTCCTAAACCTTGTGTCGTCAGTCACATTCCATCTCCAAAAATCATTACACTCGTTTCGTGTCGTTGATGTGGGATACATCAAGGCCCTCCTACGATGAGTCGCTTCTTGTCGACATCAACACATTATCCAAGAATTTAACTTAGAAACACCCTTTCAATACCTTGAGGCTTGCATACATGAATGGAAAGTTTCTCGCTTCCAACGATAGGTTGAAATCATTGGCCTTCGACCGAAATACTTTGTATGGTGTTTGACATCAAAACATCCATTCACACCATGTAGAATGTACTGTAGTACCTTGAGGATCATTATCATTATCGGTGATTTCTCTCACATCCGTTAGCAACTTACATCATTGGCTGGTAATTAGAGGGTGTCTTCCCATGTTCGACCTCAGATCACATATTCACATGGTTAGACTTGTACTTGAGCGGATGATTGAACGAGATAGAAGACCTCGGATCTATTTTCATCCATCCGAGCTGCAATTTCAAGAAAGTACCAAATCATCCATACAATGGCTTTACATTGATGGTCATCCAATCATGGGTCTATATCTGTAGACAACTATCTATGTACTTGTAATGAAAGTTTATGTGTTGATTATGGGTATGCCTTCCCTCAGCAATTCATGAGAAAAAATTAAAATATCATGAAATTATGTATTGTAATCGATGCAGGTCACCATCCACTTCGGAACCTCCACATCACATCGTAAATCATATCACTCGAGATTATCATTTTCGACTTCATGCTTTAGGGGGCAACTGTTACAGATCCATTTGGGCACATCACTTTCATCATTCAAATCAGTACGCTTAGGGCTCGTCAAAACCTAATTCAATTGCTCAATGCCCTAGACAATTCATCACTTTGAATGCCTCCTTCCTTGAGAGTTTCTTCGCCTGAAGCGCTCCAAAAATGCCTCCTTAAGGGACCGGCGTAGCCTTGGTCAAGGGTAAGTGCGCTTCAGTGCAGGTAGGCCCATGTCAGGGTGATTTCTAGAGCACTTATGCCCACTTTGACATGCGCTGGGAGAGATTGAGTGAAATCATCATAGGGTTGTGGGAATATTCTTATCTTCTAGAGCCTTCTAGAAGATTCCCACACTTGTCATCTCCTATGAGCTCGAAATTAGATAGGGAGTGCGTTAAGTAACCTCTTATCCTCTCATCCCTTCCTCCAAGGAAACTAACTCTAAGTTTAGAAGGCTATTCAATACCCTCATTTATGACTAAACCTCCTCCATTTTCCTATAAATTGAGCACTCATCTAAGTGATCAGGGGGCTGGACTTAGAGAATTTTTAAGGAGATATTGTTGGTGTGAGGTTTGACATTGTAAGTAAGTATTTTTATGTTGCCGGAGTGTTGTGATTTTGATGTGATGTTGGTTGGAACCCAAGTTGGAGGAGTGACATTGGATCGGACTTCATGGTTGTAACTCTTCCTTCTATTTAATAAAGTTGTTTACACCTTTTCCCATATTCTTGTCTTTATGTATGATGATTATATGTGTAAATGTTTTTGATTCCTTTTACTTATAGCAGATAGATCTCTTGCTTTGATCTGTATTTTGTCCTCTTTTTATGATTGTAGGTACTTGTCGAGCAGATTAGGTTCGAGAAAGAGCGGCAAGAACCATACAAACGAGACAAAGGGAAAGCGAAAGATAACAATTAGGTCCCTTGTTTTATTTATCTTCTATAGAAAAAGGTTAAGTGCTTTAAATCTGTTGCTCTAGGTGTAGGTACCCACCTAGGGAAATTGTGTTTATCCGTAGATGAAAAATCCCACATAACAAAAGGACAACAATATAAATGTGTGGTCATCCTCACTCACTAGTAGCACCAGTGCTTCAGCATAAATCCTAGTCAGATACTTTGCTAGGCCACTCTTGGGCATCATCTAGCCCGACAAGTGCATCAACACCTCAATCATCAGCCTAGGAAGGAAATGGTCTGTAGGCCTCATCTTTGGGAACATCTCAAAAGATAAAAAAAAAAAAATTTGAAGTGAAGGGGAATTATTTCCTCCCATGTATCATTGCATGGAATCTATCTAAAGCCCTACAAAACTGCCTCAAAAAAATGGTAGACCACTTGATACATCATGGAGCCTGGATCAAAGAATCAACATAATACAAAAGAGGGAAACTAATGTGCTTACCATCACTAGTATAATGTGAAATGGAAGTCACTAATAATGAGATGCACCTAACCTCCTCTGCAACAAAATAAGAAATTTTTAGTTGTCTTCCACACACTTGACAATTTGCTAGATGGACTGGATGACCCCCAACATATCTCTTAGAGTGGACAACCCGACTCTTTGTTGCAACCCCATGGGGTACATCAAGGAACTCAGGGAAATCCTCCCCTCTCTTGGATAGTTTAGTGATAAAATATATATCCACCTCAAAGGGCCTATACCACATGTTAGGACTGACATAGAAATAATGTTGGTGGACATCCCACCGACGGATCAGTTGTGCCAATAAGCCAAAGTGAACCTTCAGGGATGTAGCCTCCTTATATTACTTAAGGAGGCCTGAAACAATGTTCATGGAAACCCCACCGATGGATCAGTTGTGCTAACAAGCCAAAGTTCACCTTTAGGGATGTAGCTTCCTCACAGTACTTAAGGAGGTCTTCATTCCTCAATATTGATTCGGTCGTTGCACTAACAGGGTGAGGTTGTAAATCCCTCTCCCTCTCTTGTGCCTCCCATGGTCATATCACATTGATCTGTATTTTGCTCCTCCTCCTACTACTATTCCCTTTGTTGATGTCTCTGCAACATGATTGACATATAAAATAAATCAGCCTCATACATAAAACATAAACTTTTTTATTAAATGGACAATGTATTGATAAATATGGACACATAACTTTCAATTAAAAAGAAAAAAATCATCTTCAGTGTGCCCAAAATATAGTAATGCACCGACTCTGGTGCATTACCAACACTACAAGGAAAAAGGACATTGGTGAGGGGTGAAAAGTGTCACCATAAGCTCATTGGTGACTGTCAAAAGAGCCTTCGTCGCCAAAAACGGAACATCAACAAAAGTATAGGTGTTGTAATGACATTCAAAGTCTGTCACCAATAATGATTTATAATGATGGATAGTGATAGCCACCATTTCATATGAGCAATGGTGACAGACCATAGCCTTCGTCACCAAAAACTGAATGTCAACAAAGGTGGCGTCGCCAAAAGCATAAGTCTTGTAGTGACATTCAAAGTCCGTCACCAATAATGATTTATAATGATAGATAGCGACCATTACCATTTCATATGAGCAATGATGATGGACCATAGCCTCCATCACAAAAAACTGAACGTCACCAAAAGTATAAGTGTTATGGTGACATTAAAGGTCCGTCACGAATATTGATTATAATGATGAATAATGACCATCACCATTTCATATGAACAACAACGGTTTATTGTGGTGGATCTTTCATGCTCATCACTATTGGTACATATATATGGTGACGTTCATTGACCCTCACCAAAAGGTGCATTGCCATAAGTATAGGTGTTGTGATGACATTCAAGCTCCGTCAAGAATAATGACTATAATGATAGACATCGACTGTCACCATTTCATGTCAACTACAACAATTTATGGTTACAAACCTTTGCAATTCATCACTATTGATGCATATATATGGTGGCAGTTGTTGAACGTCACCGTTTCATATTTTGGTGACAATTGAAAAATGTCACCAAAGCTCGTTGGTGATGGTCAAAAGCTCATTCCATATGGATCATGTCAAGGCATGATGGAATCAAACCACCAACTTCCTGCTTGTAAAGCAGGTGCTCTTCCATTGAGCTAACACCCTTTAAAGAATTAGACTTTTAAAATTAGACCTTGAAACTTCATAAATTATAAATTCTACAACTTTCAATAAATTAAAGTCTCAACAATATTTTATTAAACAAGCAAAGCAACATCGAAGCTGCAGGTCCCTACCTAATGGTTATGGAAGTTATGAAAAGTGGGTGGAAGGAAAAATAATTATGAAAAAGAGAATCAATATGTTTAGTTGAATACACAATTAGAAGTGAAAGTCTGAAGACATTTATAATCTATAAATGACCTATAACTAGAAAATGCACCAAATATTTGAAAGGAAATGTCATAAGTTGATAACATATGGAAGAAGAACATTGATGAAGACATATGCAATATGTTATAGGTTGAGTGAAAGAAAAATCTCAATGTTGTTGTTGTTTGGTGTTTAGATATATGAGTGATATCTAAACTTCCATGCAAATGTAACACCAATCTCTGGAAACCATGAACGAAATATGATAAAGAAAAATTATCTCTCTCTCTCTCTCTCTCTCTTATATATATTATATATATATATATATATTATATATATATATATATATATATCCCCTTTACATAAACCAACATGCAATTTGGAATTTCAAAAGTCCACACTCAAAACATGACAGCAACCAACAAATAAAAGAAATTGACTTGGACAGAAAGCAATAGCTTCACCTTCATTCTTGAGCTGCTTCTCTTTATTTGAATTTGACTCATGACATTCTTTATCTGACAAGGAATGAAAATCATCACTAGTATTAAATTCATCCAACACGGACTTTGGATATCCCACTAACATCTGTGTTTTTGTTGCCATGCCTGAAAACCATGGAGTTTCCTGTTGATAGTAAAATAAGATGTGTGCTTGTTGCTCAAGAAAACATTCCTTATTAACCATTGTTACTTGACAAAAACCAAAGAGAAAACACAATATCAGCATACACAAAATCCCCTACCGAAATATAATCATAACTTAGCAAAGAAGTCTAAAAGATGTTCTAGTTAATAAATTTTGTATTTGGAAATTCTGTTTATTTAGATTTAAAAAAGACTATGATGTACAACACTTCTGTCTATTTATCCAGGCAATTATATCATAGCATATGTCACATAGTAGCAATCTACAGTACCTAAAGTAAAAATACAAATTTTCTCAAGAAAATAGATTTAGAAAAGAGACTTGAAAACTATAAGTTTGTCATCAAAGTTTTACTTAATTTAACAACAAACTAGTTGGAGTTTGAAAATCGAAATCATTCATAGGAAATGAATACGATGATGACCAAAGTCATTATTCATACAAATAAAGCTAGAGTCGCTATTTCCATTGTAGATAACTGAAATTTTCGCAGTGGTCTAAGAATTAGAGTTTATTTTTTGGGAAGACTCATTAATACCATCATTTTTTTTCCATGGTCTGTTATGTCTCTAGATCCATATCAGATAGCTTGCCATTCTCAAGTTCTACCTTTCAAGTATTGATTTTTGGCTCACCCTTTAAAACATAATTCTACCACTTCATTTTATTTTGTTTTCTCAAGAGAATTGGCAGGACCTTCCCATCCTTTGTTTTACATAATCAATAACCATCCATCAATGATATAAATAATAACAGATACAAAACAAAGGCCAAAGATGTTCTTGTTGTATACCTATGTTCTAGCAAAGAGCTCACCCTGAAAAAAAAAAAAAAAAAAAAAAAAAAAAAAAAAAAAAAAAACATCCACATGGAATTTAGAAAAAAAAAATTAAATCAAGCTTCAAGTAAACCAATCAAAATATGAACATCCTTTTAATCAATAAAATCTATGACTTAAAATAAAAGTGGCCTAGAATTGAATGTTATATCAACCATGTCAAGTAACTAACATCATATGAGAAATACAATCCATAAATATTGGATTAGTGAAATAATTGATCTAGTAAAGCTCAAAAATAGATGACTTAGAGCTAAGAAACGCAAATAAATGACTTAGAACTAAGACATGAGGTTTCCCTTTCAACCCTGTCATTAAATAACTCTTCTTTATGTCACTTACCATTAAACGTTTTTTGATACTAGGTGGAAGTGGTACTGTAACATTAACCTCTGATAGTCTGTTTCCACAACTACTTCTCAAGATCTGCTCCATTACCAACATCTGGGGCTAGATAAGATACATGCAAAAACCATCAACATGAAAATCAAATCTACATCCTTGTAAAGAAATGGGAGGAGAAAAAATATCCACAAATGTAAACAAACTGTAGGATACCTCATTCTTGCAACATGATTATCTTTTCATGAACAATAAAAAAATAAATCAAGAGAAATGTAATTTTTGCCACATTTTGACAATGAACTCTTTTGCATATTATATGAACAATTGATGAAAAAAGTCATCTAAATCTTGGCATCATTAGGATTATAATAAAACATAAAGGAACCACTCCAACACATATATAATCCTAAACGTAAGTATCTATACATATAAGTATTTATTGAGGACAATGTATTTTGTGAAAATATGGAAGTCAAATCTTTGAAATAACACAATTTATGGTACCACTGCCTTATGAAGTCCATTCATTCGAGTATTTACGAAGTCCATTCAGGAATTTATTCAAAGTTCAAAGTTAACACAATTAACATGTAGCCTAAAAAAACTCAGATTTGAAAAGGAGATAACCCAAAGATGTAGAGTATATATCTCACATTTATATATCCTAATTTCCAAACATTGAAATGACACTTTTTAGCATACTATCGTGAATTCAACCCAAAATGCTAGAAAAAAATATTGATGGTTATTTTGCTAATATAGAAGTTTTATACATGCATTTATTTAAACAGTTAGCTTTCAATGTCAAACATATCTAAGGATGCACACAATATGTTGCATCTTTAGTGCTAGTGTGTGAACTTGAGACAACAAAGTATATTAACAGTTTGCCTACAATATGCACTAGCAGAATAGGTGAACAATATTATTGTAGGTATGTGTTATGAATATATGTATTGCAGGCCAATAAGAGTATGGTTGGAACATTCATGTCCAACCCTTCCAATTTTTCCTATAGCTTTCATTGGTCTAATAGGTGAACAATAGAAGTGTAGGTGTGCATTCTGTATCACTTACCTAAATCCAACACCTTTAGCATAGAAATTTCAAAGAATATATCCAGAACTGGTAGGTAATTTGCAAAATGAAAGAGTTGGCTTTATTTTTTCTAGAGAAGATTAGATTCTTACGTTGTTCAATGTAAATTCATGACACCTTTCCAAACTTAGATGGAACAAAAAGGAACCAATATAGAAGGTTATTTAAAGAATCCTTACTTAGCTAGGGTAAAATGTTAGCCCTTTCTTGTCAAAAATCATAAATGTAAAAAATTTAAGAAATTGAGTGAAGAGACTGTAGAAATGTTCTTATCAAACCACTAATGTAAACAAAGCTAAGAAATATTGCTTTGTAGAAGAGATACTTGAGGTACCCAATCTCTTGGATTGTACCTTTCTACGGAAGCCCCGAAGAGTGAGTAGCGGGACTGGTGGATGTGGGTAGAGACGAATGCAGATGAAGCAACAAAGAGTGCTACAGTGCAGGAGTCTCAGGGCAACACAAGGCTAGTAGGCTACAATAGTGCGAGCCCTAGTTGTAGTCACAAAGGAGCCCTAGCTATAGTCATGAAGGGAGACCTAGATGTAATCTTGAAGGAGCTCTAGCCACAGTAAAAAAGGAAGCCCTAGCTACAATTAAAGGCAGCCCTAACCACAGTCAAAAGGAGGCTTAGCAAAAACAAGAGAGAGGCCTAAGACGCATTCTAGAGAGAGGCCTAAGATGCAGTCAAGAGAGTCATAAAGACGTAGTCAAGAGAGGCCTAATATGCAGCAAAAGGAAGGCTCTTATCCACAACAAAGGAGGCCTTAATCCATAGCAAGAGGGAGGCCCTTATCAGCCATCAAGAAGAAGCATATAGCTGTAGTCAAGGAAGGTCTAAAGTAGCACTAAAAGAGGCCCTAGCCACTGCAAGAAAGATCCATAAGACAACAAGAAAGAAGCCCTAGAAGCAATGTGGAAGTATTATGTTTTTCTATAGGTACAATGTGTGAAAGAGAGGTTGTTTTGAGTGTTGTTCTTGGGTGCTCTTGTAGGGAGAAGGGCCAAAGTTTGAAGTTTAAGATCACAGTAAGAAGAGGCATTCAATGTGGGTTAAATAGGGTTGTTTTGTAGCTATTCTAGGAAGACTAAAGGGTTGAAAATAGGTCGACTATCTTGCTTGAAGCTTCAAGTAAAGGATGAAACTCAACTAAAGGATGACTTAGCTTAATAAAGTTCATGATGGCCTTTTACAATCATATACTTATGAGTGAACCCAACTCTTATTATTGGGACTTATCCTAGTGTCTTGATAGGTGGGATATAGAGGACAAATGCAATCTCCCTTTCTCCATTGCATTCCTCCCACCTTGAAAAATAGAAGGGGACATAATGAATTTCATATACACATACTTAATAGATATATATTCCCAATGTCTTGCCATCTACTAGTTGCACCTGCTTGAGCTAGGCTCAAGCAATTAGTCAATCTAGAGCATGCATATCCCTACTTATTCTCTACACGCCTCTGGGTGGATCTCTCTATCCCTGTAGTGCCAGTAAAAGGGTTTGGGTATGGTAAGGGCTGCTAGCTATTTTTTGAACCTTTATATTTACATCTATTTTCGCCTGGCCTTACCCTACTCTCATCTCTATGTATTCTCAAATTAAACCAACTACACAATCAGAAACTTTGTTCTTGTGTGGTATCTCAAAATACTTTTCAAACATAAAATTACAAAATATTGTCACAAGGAGACTAATCATTGTTTAACAAATCAAACTTGACATCTTACATTAACAATTTCCTCTTACGTGTCTTCTGCCTAGGCCTTGGAACCATGCCTAAAGGGGTGTACTACATGACTGGGGGTTTGCACTGCGAATAAAATTAATTATAACTAATTATGAGAACAAGATAGCATTGTTTATATACCAAATTACTTAAATTAAAGATTAGCTTCTTGTATGAATTACAGTGCACAGGTAGAAACAAAGATAGTTTCCAACAAAAATCACCCAAAAAAGAAGCAAAAGTCATAGGAGACACTTATTTCACTTCTTCGATTCTGGTCTTTGAAGACCTTCACCACCATCATCACTTCCACATTCATCCTCCTGCAATTCAAGAGTTGCAGGTGCCACTCTGCCCCTGTTTCTTAAAATCTCTCTGATAAGAGTCTCTGCAACCTTCTCAGAACAAGGAACCATAAGTGGATTGGTTCTGTGAGGCATCAACTCCTCACCATTTTCAACAGCTTCCATCATCAACTTCCAATCTTTAAAATCAAGCCGAAGAAAAAAAAAAATTGTTGTAAGAAGCTTCTCCAGATGCCATTTCTGTAGCTCTGGGAGCATTTTTGGGGACAATAAAATGTTTTCCATTTTCATCAACATTTATTTCAACTCTACTATCCTATACTAGAAATGATAATGCAAAGATGTTTTCTATTGTCTCGAAAAATGATATTCTATTTAGAACCAAATTCTCTAATCTGGCTTGCTTTTGTTTTTGCAAAATGTTAAATATGCTTGCCATATTCTTGTCTACTTCTAATTTTTCATCTTCTGGGGACTCTTTCACTGCTTCAGATTGAGTGCTTTCTATCGACTTAGTCTGTTTTCTCTATACTATAGCTTTCCTTTGCTTCGGTTCATTATCCATTGGTCCAAGCATAGTGAAAATTCCTACCACATGATGGAAAACAGAAGCAGCTAAAAACCCAATATTTCTCCATGATATTTAGGTTTGATCGTCATTCCCTCCAAAGACCTGCTTCCATATGCTTGGTCACTATAGCTTCTTAGAATATCACTACTAATAAAATCAACTGGAGTATCACCATCATTGTTTTGTGATCTGTTAACAATAGCGAGGAGTGTGGATGTGAGATCAAAGAGTGTATCAGCACCTGTAACTTGCTCACGAGGTCTCTAAAAAAAATTGTGCAAGCTTTCTACTTTGCTAATTATAGCCTCAAATTTTCCAAATTCTGCTTTTAAAATATTTTTTCTCTCCTCAGCAATCGAAGTCTTGAGGGGATGATAATGGTACCTTAATATACAATGTTGCACCATACTCTAATTTTTATCATTGCATGGAGTAGCATCTTCTTTCTCTCTCTAGGGCTTACTATGGCCTTGTTGTGATCCTTTTACCCCATGAGAGGAATCTTCCAGTGTCTGACTCAATGTTTCTTCCTCTTTAACTTTAGCTTGAGTACCAAGCCTTGTACCCATCCTTTCTATCACCTACTTTTGGATTTGATAGAAATGAAAATATTCAACCAAAGCTGGAAGGAATGGCTTGAAATTGAGATTTACGATTAAAGAAATGTTGTGAAATGGAAAGAGAGCAAGAAAATATTTTCGTATTGCATTGAAATGAGGTAGGGCAGGGAGTTGTGATTTCCCCTACCGTGAGAATTCTGCTTTGTAATAGAAGAGGGATGAAGGCCCACTACAGTGGATATAAAGTCCCAATACATACACATTGTCGAATGAAATGTGTAGGTGTAGTGTGCCAATTAAGCATGAGGATTGGGAGAAGTGACAGATGTGGGAGAGTGGCCATATTATTGAAGAATTGTTTACATTAAGGAAGGACACCATTTGAATATGGTAAGAATGTCAATTCTAACGTGGAGAGTTTCCAACACCACTTTCTCATCTACATGAGGGAGTTTACAATTTGTATATCTTTGTCTCAATCCCATGGTGAATATATTAGTGTGAGGATCCACTCTTTCATGATCCATGTGTTGGATGCTTTGCTGAACTTGAGATTTATAAGGAAATCTCTTTAGATATCCATAACGTCTCAAAAATTTATTTGAACAATTATTGTCTTGCAACAATGTTTATTCATGATAAATTGCTTGGTAATGTACAAATGCATAGAAGAGTGTGACTGATGGCATGGATACTCGACCTTTCGAGTTGAAATGGCCACCTCTAAAGATAATATTTGGAATATCCTTGGAGCCTTTCTTTGAGATGGCATCCAAGAAGTTGGAATGAATACATCAAGGAACTCTATATTTTGACATATTCCAGCTGAATCGCCAAACATGCAAGAGAAACTAAAACCAAGGGTTATACATGTAATTGCCCCAGTGTATGGGAAATCCAAGCTTTCAGAGGAATATTTCCGCATTTAATAATTGGATGAGGATGAATATTTATGTTACACTATGTGTTGTTATTGATATGTTTGGACATTTTGGGTGAACACTTGGCCCATATTCAAGAACATGCAATAATGTTTGTGTCCAAGACAAATTTAAAGAGATCATTTATCAAATTAGTTGTCCAACTATGAAAGACAATCAATTTTTGGAAGAGATACATCATAGTACTATCAAAGTAGAATGTGGACCATGTTAGAAAATGGATCAAAAAGGTTTTCAGAATGTCTGCTAAAATTTGACATTTAGCATTGTCTTAGCATTTTCTTATCAACTTTCATCAAGGCAAAAAGTGACAGGAGAAACTTACACAATAATAACGGCCACTAGAATGAGAAACACAATGAATTAGCAAAATGGAATTTGTTGCTATGATGACACATGGGAAGATACTTATTACTCTCAACATGGTTGTACAAAAAAAATAGTTTTTGCCTTTGATTATAGTTGATGTATTGTAATGTAGCAGTTGTTTCCCTGCTGCAATAAAACAAATATATATCCATCTCAAGGTGAAAGAATAACACCAGTATATCTTCGAATGATATGGGATATGTGTTGTGCTCAATAGCTAGGAAAGTCTCTATCGGTCATAGTGCGATGAAGCGATGGGTTCGGGTTTCCGTGCCCGTGCTGTCAAAGTATATCGATACAAGTGATGAAAAAACGTATGTTCAATTCCCTAGAACATATCTTATTTTCATTACTTGTCTAGGATAAATCCATGGCCATAGTTCAGAAACATAATTAAAAGAAAATAAATATGTAGTTTATTTAAACAAATGTGGCATCAGTAGAAAACATATGCACCAAATTACAAAATGCGAAAGTCAAAGTTCTGTATAAAAGTTTTAAATTTAAAAAAAGAAAAAAAATTAACAATTGCCAAGAAGATTAACAAATCCAACTACTTGGCACTCATCCAATGGCCATTCGAGGAGGATCAAAGCCATCCATCAATATGAAGAGATATGTAAAAGAAAACAAGGACTTTGAAGAAGGGATCCCTAATTTTTCATACCCAAATGTTGCTCGATTATTGAGCAAGGTCCTGACAAGTTAGTGAGGGTTTCCCATTTGTTTTTGTTTCAATCTATTTTCATGCTTATATTTTTGCTAATATGATGCCATTGGTGGACCTTAATATACGGCGCTGCACCATACTCTGATTGTTAACACTACATGCGGTAGCATCTTCATTCTCTCTTGGGGGCTTACTGTGGCCTTGTTGTGATCCTTTTAGCCCACTAGAGAAATCTTGCAATGTCTGACTCAATGTTTCTTCCTCTTTAACTCTATGTCGGGTACCAAGCTTTCTACCCATCCCTTCTATCACCTACTTTTGGAGTTGAGAGCAATGCAAAAATTCAACCAAAGCTAGAAGGAAGGGCTTGAAATCTATGTTACTAGAAACTAAAAAGGGGAAACAAAATGAGAAACGAAAACGAGATGAGAAACAAAGTCTGGATATTTCACATTCAAGAAAACAGGGGAGAAAAAAAAAATACAAATATGAAACATACAACCAAGCATTTGTTTCACATTCAAGAAACGAGGAGAGAGAAAAACAAGAAAAATATGAAACATAAAACCAAGCATTCGTCATTAACTTTCTCGAATATTATGGTTCAGAGGTAGTTTATCATAGGCTTTAGCTGCTCGCATTAGCCATTCCTTAATACTTATAGTGATCAGAAAAGATTCCATTTCTCACATAAGCCATTCTTGAATACCCATGTTTGATCCTCTAGGCTAGAAAATACAATAGTGAAGAAACACTTGGCACTGAATTCAAGGTTGATTTAGCCTTTGCATTTTCCCGATGAGTACATGATCTCACATATATTGTATATATTCTTGGATGTGACATGAGTGGACCTAAAATTTTGGATCTATTGTATCATTTTCCACACAGTTACTGGGTTATTGTTTTCATGGTTGGGTAACAAGATGGTGGAGATTAAGTTGATCTCCATTGGATATAGAGCTAAAAATAGAGGGTTGTCTCAAACTATTGCCACTTGCAGAACCATAAATACTACAACATGTGTTCGAAGACAAAATCTAAAGAGAAAACTTTCAAAAAATTATCTTTAATCCATTATAATAGAAAACTAATCTTTATAATAATAAAAATAATATATTTTAAAAGTATAGTTGAACTAGATATTAAATTGCTAGTTTGTGAGAAAAAAATTAACTAAATTATTTAACTACTAATTTATAAAAATATATATAAAATATCTATACACATTACTAATTTATAAAAGAGATTTGATCCCTTTAGGGTTTTGGTATATCCGAAATTAAGATGGATCTCGGCTAGTATATATTATTTACCATAATATTGTTAACGTGTATAATGGCTATCTCATATTTGTATTTGCATTGATTAAATGATTATTATATGTAGTCATGTTTTATATTAATTATTTTAATGCATCATATATATGGTTTTGTATAGTAAATTTATTTTTATGTTAAATGTTAATAGTTAAATTTAGATATTCTTTCTTGATATTAGTTATTTTTTATTAATTTTCATTTTATTCTGTTGGATCCATTAAAATTTGTTATCTGAGTCAATGTTTCCAACTAACAAGTGTCATTTATCAATATAAATAAGTGAAATAAATTATTGAATTGTGATTTTTTTTTAATTTCTACTTAGTTAAATATTATATATAAATATCACTTGTGGTTATAACATACCAAACCATTCATTTTTAGTTGTTAAATATGATTATGTTAAAATAACTTAAAAAAAAATGTTATCACCCATGGTTAGAACTTACCAAACCATTCTTTTTTAGTCCCTAGATTTGTTTATGTTAAAATAACTTTTGAAAAAATGTTATGGCCAATAGTTTTGTTATATTCCATGGTTTTGTACTTTATATCCATTTATTTTGCTAGTTTTTGCACATGGTTTTGTTAGATTCCATGGTTCTATATTTAATATTTATTTAATTTATTAGTTTATCTCATCGATTTTCTTTCATAAATTAAAACAAACAAGAGAGACCGCGAAGTCTTGAAAGGAAATGTCATAATTTAGGTATTTTATTCTAGGCCCCTCTTAATATATTTTTGGTTGTTAGATTTTTGTGCCAAGAGACCCTTTCCACCTAGGGAATATGTTATAATATTTGGAATTTTAACTCAGTCAAAATAAAACAAAATCAAATCAAATAAAAAAATTAAAAAAACATAAAATTCTCAAGTGCATAGTTTTTTCTTGCCCATGGTTTTTTCCCATAGTACTCCTAACCCATGGTTTTTGTCCATGGTATTTTTCTACAATGTAGCCTATTCAAAGTCTAATAACTAAAGAAACCTAGATCCATTTTAATTGTGGATCGAGCATTGAGAGGGTCAAATCTCTTAGGTTTGTAGCAAGAGAGAGAGAGAGAGAGAGAGAGAGAGAGAGAGAGAGAGAGAGAGATCTTTCACTAAGAGGTTTGTAGCTAGAGAGAGAGAGAGAGAGAAAAGGAGAGAGATCAAAATCTCTTTCACTTAAAGAGGTTTGTAGCTAGAGAGAGAGAGAGAGAGAGAGAGATTTGATCTCTCTTGATGTTCCAGAGAGATAGATCTACGCTAGTTATTTATAAATGAAGAGAATGAAGCGAAGTATTTTCTTGTAGTAGTATTATTAATGGGATGGATAATAGATAATTATTATTTTTAATATATTAAATTAATGTCTTTGGTTGATGATATTTAATATTATAGATAATATAATAGTTGATAAAAGTTTCTATAGGATGGTTTTATCAAAATCCTTTTCCAATCATTTGAGAGGTTATAAATCAGACCAATGGAAAAAAAAATATTGTGTCACAATGTTTATATAAAATAATTAATTAACTAGAAAAATTAACTAAATTATTT
>APFE030423908.1:5622-65333 GCA_000404065.3 Pinus taeda | reverse complement strand
TACACATTTTAAATATTAGATACAATCACTAAATCCACTTTTAAATAAAAGAAACACAAAAATACAACCTTTTTTTGTAAAAAAATTAACCATACACTGCTGCACATTAGTGGCTACAATTAAAAATATAACATAATTTTAACTAATAAAATCCCTAAATAATCCACATTGTTAAAGATATATTAAGCACTATTGCAAGGTGTTGTCACTAGGGAGAAAACCCAATCTATTTGCAACAAACTTGTTTCGTTAGCACCTAAGCTATATATATGGTTGAATTCTAACCATAGACTATGAAAATGCCTTCAAAAGCTATCCAGAAAGCCAATGCTTTTTATGATTCATGTCCACATCCAATGATGAAGAGATCCATATTGCAAATGAACCATATTAACGTTTTCCATAAAATAGTTTCAAGAAACTAACTGTTTTTGGAAAACCCAGTTTCTTGCATTAAAAAACGAAAACTACTGTATAAAACATTGTTTTCTGTACCGTTCCATTTTTTATACTGTTTTTTTCATAAACTAAGACTTCCAATCTGTTTTTGGTAACAGAGCTTGAAATTGAGATTTTTGATTAAGAACTACCATGAAATGGAAAGAGGGCAGGGAGTTACCCTGAGAAGTCTACGTTGTTGTTTTTTCGTTGTTTTCCTGGTGTGATATAGTACCAAACTATTATTTTTGTAATTTATGGTGTTGTATACTACCAAACTACTATAAGGGTCTGCGTATATTTGATATAAATTTCATCACCAATATAGTAATTGTGGGGCTAGTTCATTTGAAGCTAAATTATTAAAAAACAAAACCCAAATAATCTAATTTCAAGTGAAAAAGTTGGTAGATTATTTGAAGCAATTGAAATCGAGGAAGGAATTAAAGGAGAGAAAGGGTACCTGTGCAAGTATTTTCTTGGGCTCTTAAAAGAATACCAAGGCTTATGATCCTTCCATCATGGTCCAAATTTGCACAACAAAAATAGATCCATGTTTTGTGAGTAAGCCATTGAAGAGATCCTCCTCGATATTTTATGAGCAAGCCATTGAAGAGATCCTTCTCAATCTTATTTCTTAACGCATCCAAATTCAACCATGAAACAATAACTGCGAGTAAGCCATTGAAGACATCCTCCTCAATCTTATTTCTTAATGCATCCAAATTCAACCATGAAACAATAACTGCGAGCGAATTATTGCAACATTTCATGTGAAGATATAAAACAAATTTGCAAATCAATTCTAAGAATGGTCATCAATCTAAAAACCCTAAATTCCATTGAAGAGATCCTCCTCAATCTTTTTTCTCAACGCATCCAAATTCAACCATGAAACAATAACCGCGAGCAAATTACCGCAACATTTCATGTGAAAATATAAAAAAAAATTGCAAATCAGTTATGAGAATGACCATCAATCTAGAAACCCTAAAAATTGATCCAACCACCTGTACCTGTGCTCGTGGTCTTCCTTTTTTTCTCAACTACATATAGTCACAAATCATATTCCTAAAAATTGATCCAACCACCTATACCTGTTTCCATATAACCACAGATCATATTTTGTTGTGCTCGTGGTCTTTCCTTTTTTTCTCAACTACTCAACATACATTTCATGTGAAAATATAAAACAAATTTGCAAATCAATTCTAAGAATGGCCATTGAACTAGAAACCCTAAAGATTGATCCAGCTATCTGTACCTATTTCCATATAGCCACAAATCATATTGTACTTTGCCCATTGTCTTTCCTTTTTTTTTCAACTACTCAACATTCATTCAAATACCTTTTTTTTTTCAACTAATGAATATTCATTCGAATACACTAAGATGAGGAAGAAAACACGACATAATGGTCTTTCCTCTTTTTTCAAATACTCAACATTCATTCGAATACAATAAAGCGAGGAAGAAAACATGCCAAAATGATCTTCTTCTTTTTTTCAACTACACAGCGGCAAAAATTAAAATTTTAATTTGGATCATCGTTAAATCTTTTAATTATAATTATTTATTTTTTTATAAATTTTAAAACATATTTTTATGAATAATCAAAATGTAGAATGTATATTTTTCTTATCTTATTGTATACTCATTTCAAAAAAATATATTTTTTATTTTTCAAAATTACAAAATAATTAATCATGTTGTAAGTTGTAATTCTAAACAAATTCAGATTTGAATTTTATATAATTAAACAAAAAAACTATAAATATTTTTTTATTAATGTTTCATTATCTAATACTAATATTATGGGTTTCCATGTTATTTAAACAAATGAGATTTGGTTTTATAATTATTATGTCAAACTTTAAAGCTAAAAAGTAATTTTTAACAATGTAATCGTGTATAACCAATTTGGATGTAGTTCATTGTTATGGCAGTAAAAAATGAATCTCATGATTCAATTTGGTTGTATTACATTGTGATGGTAGTAAAAAATGAATCTTATGAGCTTGGTTCCAACCACACATTGGTATAGTTATACCCAAGGAACCATTGATCTTTCTCCATGAATCGGTAATATTGTACCAAGAAGCACCATAATTAATGTTTAATTATCTAATACTAATATTATGGGTTTCCATGTTATTTAAACAAATGAGATTTGGTTTTATAATTATTATGTCAAACTTTAAAGCTAAAAATTAACTTTTCACAATGCAATCTTGTATAACCAATTTGGATGTAGTTCATTTTTATGGCAGTAAAAAATGAATCTCATGAGTCAATTTGGTTGTAGTTCATTGTGATAGTAATAAAAAATGAATCTCATGAGCCTGGTCCCACCCACACATTGGTATAGTTCTACCCAAGGAACCATTGATATTTCTCCATGAATTGGTAATATTGTACCAAGAAGCACCATAATGTATGGAATTTCTATTTCCCACAATTGAAAAAGCACCATAAATCCTTCTACATGAGCATTTTGCTTCCGTCTTGTTGAACTAAACATCGCAAGACACTCCCGTGACAACAAGAATTTCCGAAGCCCTCATCCCCCCTATCATAATATATCTTAGAATCCATCATGTTGGAGTGTAGTATCCCTAGTAAGCATATAGGAGTGTAGGGGAACACAACCTCAAAGTCAATGGGAAGCCAAGGGGAAAGGTTTGTGCATCTAAGAGGGATACCTTGATTACATAGATGTGGTTTTCTAAGCTTTTGCATTAATCAAATGTATATTTGAAGGGGAATTCAGCCATAAAAATTTCTTGACTGAATTTTCATACACAAGGGTTGATTCTACTTAGAATTTTGATACTTTGTGTTTACTCACTTTAATGTCATTACATATAACTAATAATTTGCAAGTCCTTGTCTCATTTGATCTCATTTTATTTCAATTGTGAAGTGACTAAGACTTGAACCCCAAATCCTCATAGCTAAGATTTACAAAGTATGCATTGCTTCATTTCCTCTCATTTTACTTAAGTTAAATGGAGCAACTATGCCTTAGCCCCAAACCCACACAACCAAGCTTTGCACACTACAAAATCCTCTCTCTCCCTGGTATTGCACTTGGTTTAGATATACTTTTCTTAGAAGAGAAGCATTGTCTTACTCATTACCTTACATGTTAACTAATCATCTGATCCCATTACATTTTCCAAGCATTGAGGACATTAATAAAATTTCAAAACTCAATTTCACACTCATTTGATGTAATCACCATGTTCCATCAATTTCAAGTAAACTCTACAAATAAATGTAAGTAATTATTTTGATTTTTTTCATTGATTCTAAATTAGCAAGTGATAAAACTATAGATGCATCTTTATTTTTAAAGTACAACCATCCAAAAAAACTCATCAAAGACAAAATATAGGTTAAAACCTTTATGAAGTGAAAAATATTGTTGGTATCCTCCAAAGTAACACTACTTTCAGAAGTTGGGTTCAGATTTTACCACAAATGCAAGAACCAAAGTGAGAAGCTTATTTTAAAGTTTTTAGAACTTGATATATTATAAAAAAAAATTAAAGAAGCACACAATACAAAAAAAAATTGTATCTAGTATCATTCTAGATAGAGAAAAGTACTCATTAGGCTATCTATGACATGAGTAAGAATTACTACCCACCTAATTTCAAAATCATCATCGACATTTAAATATTAAAAAATGAATTGATTAGGCTACCTATGACTAAATAAGAGTTATTTCCCACATTTCCAAACTATCATGTACATTTAAGCTATCATATTTTATCAACATCCTTTCTATGATGTAACACGTTACAACTTTCTATTATATTTATTCATTATATGAGTTGATGTACTTGTACGGTGCATAAATTCCAAAATAATTTTCCAAATACCCATGTTTCCACTAAATTAATTGTTTAAGTAAGAGACACATTCTATTGTAGGAATCATGCATCAATCAAACACTACTCTACTCATAGTTTACAAACCCAACCAATTTTTTATACACAAACACATTCAAGACTAATCCACAATAACAAACAATGCTCAAAACAATATTTTTCATCAAACATCTACCAATGCATAAACAATGAGGAGGTAAGAGACACATAGAATATGCAATCAACCAGGGCCAAAACCTCTCTAAGATGAGAGGAAAACCCAAACGAGATCTTGTTCTTATATAGACTTCAATTGAAGAATACCAAGACCATGGCCTAAACACTTGACTCAATGACCTCTCCAAGGCCAAGTGACAAGACTCCTTGATTCAACTTCCTTATTTTTCCTTGAGTCAACGATGATCAGGCTTCTTCCTTCAATAACTCCACTATCCTTCAAATTCCTGTTCCATGGATCAGATCTTAGTTCTTGGCCCTCTTGCATAAACCCTAGAACATGTGGTTGACCAACCTTTTTAACCTTGATCTTCTTCACTTGAATGGTATGAACTCTTATTATAATTCAGCGTGTAACCTTGCTTATCTTCTTCCTTGATTCGACTTCTTGGACAACAACAAGATCCTCGCCCTTTTCTATAGTCGATAGTTCTTCCTTCCTTTGCACGTGTGGATCTATTAGCCCTAAAACAGACCCATAAACAACACCAAAATCTTCTCCCTTTGTTTCCTTCTCTTGGTTGGTGATATTCACACTTCTTATTACAAACTTCACTTAACCAAATTTGCTTTTCCACAAATGAAGGATGAGCTTCCCTATATATAGTGTTTTTTCCATCAAAAGCATGTGCTAGGAAGTGTTAAGGAGTGCTAGGGGAAACCAAGGGAGCAATAGGTGAAAATAATGCATGCAAATGAATGATTAAGATTTTGTGACAGGAAGTGTTAGTGAGTTCCAGGTGTGCTAAGGAGGGAGTGATAAGGTATGCTAGGTAGTGTTCAGGCATATTAGAAGCCAAGGAAACATGCCAAGATGTGTCAGGTGCTAGGGTGTGCCAATGCATGCCACAGAGTGTTATGGAGTGCCAGGGAAACATAAGGGAGCACTAGTTTCAAATGCATGGAAATGAATGACTAAGAGTGTGTGACAAGGAGTGTCAGTGAGTTCTAAGTGTGCTAAGGAGGGGACGACAAGGTATGTTAGGTGGTGCCAAGAAATGATAGAGTGTTAGGGCAACATGTAAGGGTATGCCAATGCGTGTCAGGGTGTGCCAATGTGTTCCAAGGTGTTCTAATTCATGTCAGGGTGTGCCAATGCGTGTTAGGGAGTGCGACATAAACACAAAGGAAAACTAGTTCAAAATGCATGGAAATGAACGAATAAGAGTGTATGATAGGGAGTGTCAGTGAATTCCAAGTGTGCTCAGGAGAGAGTGACAAAGTTATATGCTAGGTAGTTCCAAGGCATGCAAGAGTGCCATGACATGTCAAGGAGTGGTACGATATGATAGGGAGTGCTAAATCATGTCATGGCATGTAGGGAATGCCAACATGTTCCACATAGTGCCAAGGGATTGTTAGACATGCCAGGTGCTATGCCATGTCAAGATGTAAACTATGTTGCTTAGTTGTTTTATGGCCATGGTTAGACATGAGCCTTGACTTGGTAACTTCTTAAGTGATATGAGCTAAGATTGGACATGAGTAGCTTAAGATGAGTTATAGGCCATTCTTAGGTGAACAAGGGATAGTATAGTTGTAGTAATTGTAACTTGGCCAAGATGTTGTAGTTGAGGTAGGACTTGGTTGGTTCCCAATTCTTAAAACCAATAAGGGTAGTCATGAGGGCATGATAGCTAAGGAGTGCCAAGGCATGCCAAGGAATGAAAAGGCATGATAACACATGCCAGATAATGTCAGTGCATGTTGAGGAGTGTTGGGGAGTGTGAGGGCATCACAAGGGAGAACTAGCTCAAAGTGCATGGAAACAAACGAATAAGAGTGTCTTCCAGGTGTCCCAAGGACGAAGTGTATTAGGATAATTTCATAATAGGACTTGCAATAGATAAGCCTACTATTAGGTTCCTATACCAATAGGAGCCACAATTTTTGAATGGCTAAGATTAAACCTGTAATATGTACATATCTTTGCTTTATGCAAATGTTTTCCATATTCAAAAAATTAAAAAATGTAAAGAGGGTATGTCCTAAAAGAATAATCAAAGGACAAAAAGAATAAAAAGGTCAAAAAAGATGAAAATATGAACCCCAACAAAAGAAAAAGGACCATGAAAGTGTGCAAGTCAAAATGCCACTAGTATTTACTTTTTGTACATAATAAATGATTGTGTGCAGTTTGTAATCTTTCCCACAATCCATGATATTCAAAATGTTTAAACTTGGCTATTTCATGTTTCAATTTAATGTTTATAGATAGATAATAAAAACTTGACCAAATTGTTTAACATTGGCAGATAATTAGATAGGTAGAGTAAATAAAAGGAGCTCAATTGTTTAATTTGAGCCCTTGGATGTAATAAGGTTAGTTTTAGTTAGTTTACTATTGTAAAAAGAAAGAAAAATGTTTGATAAGGGTTTTCTAGCTCAAATGCAACCTAATAAAAAGAAGTGAAAATGGTAGGATGAGTAGATGGGTAAGTAGTAGAAAGGTTGCAGAAGTATGATGATTGGTTAGACAAAGCATATTTATTATTCTCATCATAAAGGTTCCAAATGTGAATGGGCACTCAAGCATGCAAATGGATATCAAAGTCAATTAACTAACCTCCCTCATTCATTTCACCTTTCACTTAACTAATTTCCCACAATAAAGATCAAAGTACCTAAAAACCCTAAGTCAAAGAGGCTCAGAGCATTTCTCTGACTTTTGGAGGGACCGAACCCTTGGCTCAATGACTTATAGGCCATAAGTACTAAAACCCCCTCATAAACATTTATTCCCCCCTTCAATTCATTCATTTTCCCTAATAATACTCTTTTCCTAAGGTTAAATTACTTTTACCTAGGAAAAGTGTTCATTCCCCCACATAAATCATTTTCATATCAAAACCCACAAAAACACTATATCCTAATTTTTTATGTTATCATCGAAAAAGCATTAAAACATGAAAAATCATATACTTAGGGTATTGTGCCCTTTTCCACTCATTTTACTAATTACTAATTTATTTATAAAATCCCAAACAAAAATCCATTTCCCGTATATATTTAACTCTCACAATATTAATTAACCCTACCCTAGTTTAATTATATAAACTATGATTTTATACACAAAGCCACTAACTAATCAATCCATGATAAAGTTGGTCTAAAAGCCAATTAAACCCTTCCCTAATGACCTTGGCGCCTTAACTCCACCTTAATCCCTCATTAACCTAAAACTATCGCAATTAATTACCCGTCAGGCCCCTCCACTACCCTCCGTGCAAATCCACTCCCCGATCACCACACGATCGCTATCCTTCACATCGGACAGCCAACACCCATTTCGGTCGGGCCTCGACATCCAAACATTACCTGCCCAAAATGCGTTTTTTTTTTTTTTTCCGTTGGGCCCCTGAGGTTACGTGTCACTCAATGAATGGAATCGGGTGGCCTCCCTTGAATACCACTGAGTGCCCAAAAGCGGTGGATAGAAACCACTTACCGGCCACCTGCTACATGCTAAAAAGGCCATTGTTCACCCCGCTACATGAAAAATGACCACTGTTCACCCATACTTGCCAAAATTGACTTTTTGCGCATAAATCCAAAAAAGCCCCAAATCATTTGTTTTATCATTTTTCAACTGAAAAGCTCCATGCACGCACCTGTGAATGTCGAAGTTGTCAACCTACGTCCAATTGCACCCTAAAGATGCCACAAAGCACCCATTTTTCTCTCCAGCCTACTTAGAACCTTTTCAACCATTCACAGTTGCCACCCGACTTGTTCAGAGCTAGTTCTCCCTAATTCTAGGTATTTAAGCCATTATTCACTGGAAAACCTCTCAATTTCAGAACCAGTTACTGAGTTTGTTAGTTAAAGTGAAAAAATAATTAAAGGAACTCAAGTAACCTGAGCATACACTGTACTCAACCACCTTTGCCCCAAAAAAACTAAAAATCACCTCCCCCATTCTCAAATCCACGAGAACTAAGAATGGCTACCCCAATTGCTATGGATGTGAGAGCTATTTCCACTCCTCATCTAGAATTAGACCATCTACCCCTGGCAAACAAGGATTTCTAGATAAAGGACACCTCTGTCCTTGAATCCCCTCTCAAACTCTACTACTGATATAGAGACCAATACATGAACCATGCTGATAAAATTGGTTTTTGGGAGTCTAATTTGCCCAAGTACCAATTCCCTAAATTTCACATTTTCGCAAAAATAGTCCATTACTGCCATGCAAACTATATCCCCAACCAAAGAGTAGTGATGTCCCCCAACTAGACTATACTCTTCACCACTGCTGAATCAATAAATGAAATGTTGCAACTTCAACTTGGCCAAAACTTGACTCCCCTCTCCATTGGCAATCTATTGGACTTATTTCCCAAGCTTAGCCCTGCAATATTAGCCCAGATAATCCAAACTCATATTGTAGAAGAGAAGTATACCCCTAAGGAAGCTCCTCCATATGTGTCTACCATATTTTCCCCATTTGGCGGAGACATTGTGGCAGTGATATCTAGTGTCCTAGGTTATACCACTAGTGAATATATAAATGAGATCATATTGGCTTTCATGTCCATATACACTCCAGGACAGCCTCCTGCCATTATTTATGATTATGCCAAGTTTATAGCTGATAGGATGCATGACCAGTTCCTCAAAAAAAAATGAGAGAGTCTTCAAGTACTCCTCTGTTTTGTACCACCTCTTTTTATACTACCAAGCTGATAAGTTTCCATTTACTCTTCAGAAGCTTGACACAAAAGGTCACCATAGGTTAGTAATCTCTTGGACTCCATTGATCTATAAATATGACTCTCCATATTCATATACAGACTTCATAGACCTATTTGTGCATCTCATTGTGACAATGATGCTAGGCAACCCTCCTCCAAGAATCAGTTCAGATATAAGGAGGATCCTGCAATTCTCAAAACAATCCAAAGTGGGGGATTGGTATTTGTACCAAAATCACATTGAGATTAGAATTTATGGCTGCGAGTTGGCCCCTTATAAACTACCCAAATACCTCCCAGTGAGGTTATTTTCTCTCGAGTACTCCATGCAGATAATCAATTCAGATGAGGTACATTTTGTCAAAACCAAAAAGAAGGCCCATCTCAGGATCAAAGCCAATTAGGCCCCTTTATTTGTAATAGCTGAGAAGTTGGAAAGGAGGCAGATGAAATCCTTCAAAGATTAAATCTAAAATAGAGCTTCATATGGAGGTATGATCCCTTGGACTTCATCTGTAATACAAGACAGAAAAACAAGATGTCTCCCTACATTCATCACCGAATCCCTGAAATAGAAAAGTATGCCAACCAACTGGAATGCATGGAAAATACTTTAGAAGATAGGAATAGCACTGAATTTCCTATGGAAAACACTTTAATTTATCTAGAGAAACAGCTTGATGAGGGTTCTTTCCTGTAGGTTCCAAGAGAATCCTAGGTCCAAGAAGACTCACAGGTACAAGAAGAATCAAAAGAACCAGAGAAATCAGACATACTAGAGCAATCAGAGAAAACAGATAGACTAGAGGCCACCATGAGTAACCCCCCAATCTTATAAACTCCTCTAAATGAGGAGAAAAGACTCAAGAGAAACAGGGAAGGGGCTACTGCCTCAGGAAGAGCAACATCACAAGCCTATGCAGAGACAAGCTAGGCTAAGAGACAAAGAGTTAATCTTGTCTCTGAGCAGGAATATATAGAAGAGACAGCTAAGATTACCAACACAAAAAGAGATAGGAGTAGGTAGGCCACTCCATAAGGAGGCATCCTAGAACCTTCCACATCACACACTTAGATGTTGGAATGGCAACAGAGTGTTGAGTTATCCTCTTTCAGAATTCCAACAAACAAAGATCAAGACATAAAAGAAAGATACAAAGAGATAAAGGCCATAAATGAGAGGCTAAAAGCCCAAACATATGCACAACACCTGGAAATGACCCCTACCAATCAAACAAGGCTCATGTCAGCCTATGATGTCAAAGAGGGGAAGATGCAAATGATCTTCATCAAGCTAACCACTCAGCAACAGATTTCAAAGGTGTGGATTTTGAAGTACTAGCAAGGGATATTCATCCCATTGACCAGATTGAGCTACATAAGCAAACTAGTGAGATGATTTATTCTGCATTGATAGGGAAAGCCATAGAAACCCACCAGTTGCAAAGGTCTTTTAAATAATATGTCAGCTTAGTTTCAATTGGAGAAGGCCTCTTCACAATCCAAAGATACAAGAATCAAGTCCTTAGAGGACTTAGTGATAGGATTGGGACATGATCCCAAAGATGTAAAAACAACATAGTAGCTGATCAAAAAGAAGAATGATGACATTGTTGCACTAAAGAAGCAACTCAAAATTCCTCAGTTGCATCACCCTCAAACCATGGAAGTTCTAGAAGCACAAAAAGGACATGAAGAGCTTATGGACCTAGTCCTAAAGCTAAATGATCAGCTTAAAGAAATAGAAAAGGAGTTGGACATTTTGATTCAGTCCAAGCAAAGTGACCTGGAAACAACTTCCACAATGACCATTCCCACAGTGACAACATCCATTCCTTCCACATTCGCAGCATCATTGGCACCAACAACTCCACCTACCATAGCACTGCCAATTACAACTAAATCGACCACATTAGTAGGCACTTCAACTGAAAAAACAACTGAACTGGTAAAAGCTATCGAGGAAATGTCCATCCAAGCTATAGAGCTTAAAAGGTTAAAGGAAAAAGTGGCAATTTTAGAAACTGACTATGAACTTGCCCAAATTCAACAAAGTGAAGAGACACAGAAAGCCCTAATGATGGGTGAAAAAATCAAAGTCCTAGAGAAAGATTTGACATTGAAAAAGCCACTAGGACAAACTAAAGAAATGCTCTGGGCCAATATCATTGACTCTGCCAATGATATTTAGCCATCAATTCAAGTTATATTTTAGCAAACTGAATTGGTGAAGGTAGCCACTGAGGCTATCCAGAAAGTGAGGGAAGAGTTAGGAGACCAACCTGAGGATGCAAATCGACTCAACCACCTCATAAACAGTAAAAACAGGTATGAGCTCCATGAGATTGGTGTAGAGGATAGGACTGAAGCCATCCTAGAGAAAAAATTTCTTTCCAAAAGAAACCTTATGCTCAACTTGGAAGAAAAGTGCCACAACATGCAGGTGGTCATTGATAGGTTTATGGCCAAACTTCAAGTTTTGAGGGACAAAGGCCTTCCCAATACTATGGTCATCAATGATAAACTCATGACCCAATTGGACTACAATGATAGACTAAGGAGGCTAGCCAAGGAACAATCCAACACTTCAGGCATTAAAGCTTTGCCTACGGGAACTGTATGATACATTAGAAAACCTCTTTTCTTAGAACATGAGGTGAAACATCTGTTTCTCACCAAGCCTAATTTTGTGAAATACACAGAGGTAGATGAAATTTATAGAAGAATGTTAAAGTTGAGATGTCCTGAGGTAGAATGGTGGGATAAAATGACAGATTTACTTTGAAAAGGTTTTATAGCAAAAAGTTACCACAATAAATCTGAAGGTAGCCAGGTGAAACAGGTGAAAGACAAATAAGCAGGGTCAAAGAGTAACAGACTCAAAGAGTATCAGTGAAATATCAAAAGTAAAGAAGACTCCAATGTGGAAATACCACAACCAATCCAACTTAAATGTCTTAAAACTCAACAGAAATAGCCAGCAACACCACAATAAAAGGGACAACAAGAAGCAGTTTCACATATGTCTCTATATTCATGCATGAAGATATTTTATTTCCTAGATTAAATCTCAAATTTTTATGAGATATTTTGTAATGATTTTTTGTATAAATACTTCATATGTCGAAGTATGTAGGCTAGATTCAATGACATTTCTATATAGACTTTTTCTCTCAACTCAAAATTCTATTGTATCAATGACTAGATTGGCTTGCTGGATCAAGGAATAAAGATCATATATTTTACAAGATTCTCGTGTAAATCAAAATACAAATAAGTATTCTCTCATGTTTACTGTTGTTTCTCTTATGTTTCTTCATAATCTTGTTTTTTTCTCTAAAATCTAAATGTATAACATGGAATGATATTTCAGAAATTGCTTGAATGCACTCTGTCTTGACTGTTTTACATTCTGAATGTTTTCTACTCAACTATCTTAGCTAGGGAATTCTTAATTGCTCCTTAGCTTCCGTAGTTTCTCCCCTGGTCTATAACAAAGGATTCTTAATTTCCCTTTGTTCATGATCACCCTCTATTCTCCATTCTGATCCCAATCCAAGGATTCTTCATTGCCCATTCACCCTAGTTAGAATCATTTCACCCATTAGACCTGAAGATTTTCCTTTTTCTTTGCTAGCCTGCCCTGTGAACATTCCCTTTAATGATTTGGTTCAATTATGCTATCCATTGATTGACTCCATAGCCCAATGGCTTGAATACCTAGCTCTATCCATCTGCTCTAAGAATTCCACCACCCAACCCTCAATTCAAACAAAACCCTATGAACACTAAGAACTAGCCTAAAATCTCATAAAAACAAAGCTAAATTATACAAAGAGAGACCTCTTTGGACTTAGGTTGACTAGAACCTAAGCCTAAAAGATTGGTTTGTGGTTACCTCAGATGATTCCTTCTTTTGATAACTTCTAGGGAAAACGTCTCAGTGATAAAACCTATGATTACGATAAGGGGATGGGAAAAGAAATTTTAGACAAAGGGAGACTTTTGTCTAGGGACAACACTATTTTTCAATGACTTGGTTGGGTTCCAAAGTCACAAAAAATGTAAGGCTATCTATGAGGGCATGACAACTAGGGAGTTACAAGGCAATGAATGCCAGGAAGTGATAACACATGTTAGAAAGTTCCAAGGCATGTCAGTCATTCAAGGACATGCCAAGTGCTTAGGCATGTTGAGAGGTGTCAGGTGCTAGGGTATGGTGCCAACGCATGCTAGCGAGTTCCAGGGAAATACAAGGGAGTACTAGTTTCAATTACATGTAAATGAATGAATAAGAGTGTTTGATATGGAGTGTTAGCAAGTTCTAGGTGTGCTAAGCAGACATTGACAAGGTATGTTAGGTAGTGTCAGGGAAACACAAGGAAGGACTAGTTTCAATTGCATGGAAATGAATTAATAATAATGTATAATAGGGAGTGTTAGCAAGTTTTGGGTGTGCTAAGGAGGCATCACTGGACAAATGTTGGGAGGGTTTGGAGAAAAAAAAATGTTTTGGTGCAGACTTGCAATTTTTTGTCAAGAAGCACAACGAGATCACGCTTTGCTTCTTCCTTAGAGCTCCAAATGATGTAAAATTAGCATTTTTGGAAATCTTATGAACCCATTTGCCCACTTTCCTGGTCTAGGGCCCAGTTTTTGAGAAATTTGCAAAAAATAGGCCAAAAATCACCTTTATGCCCCTCTCTTTCCATTTCAGTGCGCACCTAGAGACACCTTGGGAGAATGGCCATATCTCAACCAAAAATTGGTCATTTGGAGTGAAACAATATTCTAAAGACATCTAAACTCTCCCATATTTCTAGAAAAGGCTTCCAATCTGGATTTGGACTTCAGAAAGTCACTCAAAAATGGCCTCCAATAGCTCATTGTACACCTAGAAATTTCTGAGATTTTTGTAAAATTTTCACTGTGTAATTTTTTGTAATTACTAGTTTGACTCTGGTAAAAGTCAAAAGGGTGAAGTAGGTGAATGTGAAAGGTAAAAGTAAATGTAAATAATGGGTGGTTAGTATTTATAAGTTGTTTTGATGTAAATTTGACCTCATTTATTAGAGAGGTTGGAGTCAAAGTTAATTGTAGAAGTCGTTTTTAACTTCCCTAAACATTGGGGTTTGGTTAGAACACCTCATGGAATAGTTCCTAGAGTCATTGATTCAACCCCTAAGAGTGGGGAGATGTTGTTTTGGTATTTATGTATTAGTTTCGTAGTGATAGAACAGATTGGGTTTCAGAGGAGAGAACTATTGTAGCATCTACTTGGACATTTTCTGGAAATCAAAGGACACAATTTGCCACTATTAATTATCTAGGAATTCATGGGCAGTAACTTTGTGATGTTATTTTTTCTTTGTTATAGTTATATATGAAAGATCTTAATCTTCTCTTTCCATTTCTCAATTATTCAATGGTTTTCCTTACATTTCATAAACAAAATTCTTTGCATAAAGCTCTGTTTTGATCGAAAAATCAGTATGTGTTACTTTATTTCTTGCTTAATAAATTCATGTTTCATGCTCATTAATACCTTACGCTTCGTCTAAAAACTACATTACACTGAAAAACCGTAAGATCCATCACAAAAGTAATGCTACCTTTCTCCTTTTTGTATTTTTTGTTGTAACCCTTTGATCCTCTAACCTAGCTACCTGGTTTTTCTCCCTTATCCAGCTACAAAACCCTAACTTTTTCGAAACCCACTTGAACCTAGCTATCTAGCCCAAAATCCTTTACATTCCAGTCATTTTTTTGTTGTGATTTCATAGAGAGAGCCCTCTCGAGTTTGGTAGGACTAGCTACCAAACTAAAAGCTTGGTCTGTGATTACCTTCGTTGATCTCCTCATCAGCCTGGGACACTGTGGAGGATAATAGAGGGCATGAAAACAAGGGAGTGCCAAGGTCTTCTAGTGAATGTAATGTTCCAAAGTCATGGAAAAATGTAATGCTAGTTGTAATTTCATGACTACCAAGGTGTGTTAGGGAATTCTAGGGCATGCTAACATGTGCCAGATAATACGAAGACATGTCAAACAAGATAAGGCGTGCTAAGTGTGAAGGCATGCAAAGATGTACAAGGGTGTGACAATGCATGTTAGGGACTGTCAAGGGAACAAAAAGGAGGAATAAGTTAAACTATAAGTAAATGAGCACATAATGGGGTTAATAAGTCATCAATTTACCTATTCCATGAGGGTCATGCTAGGAAAACCAACACTATGTGCCAAGCGCCAAGTGTCAATGCATTCTAAGTGCCAAATCTTCCTCTGTTTCTTCTCATCTAGTTTCCAATAATTGATCTCAAATAACTTTAATATTAAACCATGCCAAATCATACCAAGTCATCTCAATGCATGCCAAACATGATAATACTTTCCAAGTGCCAATGTGCATCAGGGAGTGTGGTGCATGCTTTGAAGTGGAAGAGAATATCGAAGAGTGCTAAGATGTGCTAGAGAGAGCCAATGCATGCTGAGGAGTGTTAAGGAGTACTAGGACAACACAAGGGAGCACTAGGTCAAAATGCATGGAAGTGAATGAATATAAGTGTGCATCAGGGAGTCTTAATGAGTGCTAACTGTCATGCCAAGGAGGGAATGACAAGGTATGCTAAGCATGAGTAAGGCACGCCAGGTAATATCATGGAATGTCAATAAGTGCTAGAGTGTGCTAGGTCTTTTCGAGGTGTACTAGCATGTGCCCAATAGTTCCAAGGCATTCCAGTTGCTAAGACATGCTAGGATGTGCATGGTGCCATAGTGTGCCAATATGCGTTAAGGTGTTTCAAGGCAACAAAAGGAATAAACAAGCTAAAATGCAAGGAAATGAACACATAAGAGGGTTAATAAGTTTGGACTTTATCTTTTTCAAAAGGGACATCCTAGGCACACTTATAACATGTTCCAATACATGCCAAGTGCCAATGTGTGCCAAGTTCTAATGTTTTTCAATGAAATAGTTTGCCAAGGTGTTCCAGGGCATGCCAACACATGATAGGGGAGTTATATGCTATGCTAGGGCATGCCAACATGTGCTTGGGAATCCTACTCATGGCAAGATGTTCTAGGTACAAAGATGTTCCAAGACATGTGAGGTGCCAAGGATTGTTAGTGTACTATGCCAAAGCATGTTAAGGTGTGCCTTGAGTGTGGAGGAGTTCTATGTCTCTCTCATTAATAGAATTGATAGAGTTTGATTATGTATTAAATAATATAGTTCCTACACACTAATGGAACTTTATTTAAAGGAAATTTGCTAGATGATAAACCTAATAGAGATGAATCATGTGTTGACTCATATGAAAACTATATTCTTATGACTTGAGGGAAATGATACACACCAATTAATTCTTAAAAAATTGACTGACTATTATAACCACTATGACCTTGGACACATAATAAAAAAGACTCCATAACAATGGTCTTAAATCGTTATCCTTTGATAGAAATATAGTAACAAGTACATAGCTTCATCAAAAACTCATTGGAATGATCAATTATGACGAACATTTTTTTACCGTCACCAAAAGTAACCAAAAAGAGCATTGGTGAGGGTCAATAAAATATCGTCACTAGAAGTGTCACTAAAAAGAGAATTAGTGATGGGCCTTTAATGATCCTCACCAAAAGTGTCACCAAAGAGAAAATTAGTGACGGGCCTTTAACGAGCCTTGCTAAGAGTGTCATTGAAAATGGATTTGGTGACAAACCTTAAAGGACCATCACTATATACACTTACAACAACAATTTTTAAAGACCTTCACCATATGGGACATTGGTGATGGACCTTAAAGGTCTATCATAGGCATGAAGCATCATAAAAAACTCATTGGAATGATCAATGATGACAAACATTTATTGACCATCACCAAAAGTAACCAAAAATATCATTGGTGATGGTCAATAAAATATCGTCACTGGAAGTGTCACCAAAGAGAGAATTAGTGATGGGAATTTAACGACCCTCACCAAAAGTGTCACCAAAGGGAGAATTAGTGATGAACCTTTAACAACCCTCACCAAAAGTGTCATTGAAAATGGCTTTGGTGACAAACCTTAAAGGACCATCTCTATATACACTTACAACAATGCTTTTTTAAAGACCATCACCATATGTCAAATTGGTGACGGACCTTAAAGGTTCGTCATAGGCATGACCCTCACCAATGACCTTTTTTCTTGTAGTGCAAATAGAAGAGCATCGAAATCAATGTGTACATAAATATGATGCATTTCTTTTGGCGCACATAAGCATGTTTTCAACGTGGTTCATCAACAACCTTACACATTGATTCATCCATATAACTCTTCTGCATTGATATGGAACGTTTAGGTTATAGAACACATCGAGATATACTTTTTAGTATTATGTTTATGATGAATTTAGTAAATATAAACGCATCAGGAGTAACTTAAAAATGTATGCATCAATGTATAATTTGTAGATTTTCCCAATGTTTTTTAATTTAAAATACTCACCAACAACACTATGGTGTGTTAGGTTCAGGCACCAAATTGCAGTTCACCTTGTAAATTTACAAGGTGCCCCACTATCGGTGCAAGCCAAACCAAGCAAACACACCATGCAGGAAAAAAATACACTAAAAAATTAAATTAGAGATAAATATAGGCATTACCTAGACATTTCGTTGTCACTTAGGCATAACTGACACGTAAATGAGAAAAACAAATTTCACCACTGCTTGAGAAAATTGCAAATCCACGCATTGAGCACGATATGGAAATATGGTGAGCAAGAGAAGTGCCAATGTCAAGGCACTTGCATGAGGAAAGAGTGGTACCAGTTATTCAAATCTCTACAGCACTGTAAATGTTAAAAATGGAATTTATGGTCAGTAGGTTTATTTTATTTAACCATGTTTCGGTGCGTTATTACAACAACACCAATGTGCCCCATCTCTAAGAGCACTATTTTTCCTAATTAAAAACCCTATAGTGGTTCTCTTTTTAAAATTCACTAAGGCATTTCAATACATGAACTACACTGGTTCTTCATGGAAATATAGCAACACATTATTTTAAAATTAAAAATGCCCCTAGCAGTGCTATTTATTGGATGCACAAGGGTGTTTTAATACATGAACAACGCTGGTGCTTCATGGGAATATAGCACCACATTTTGTTTTAAATTAAAAACCCTATATAGGTGCTCTTGATAAGACGCTCAGGGGCATTCTAATACATTAACTGCACCGGTGCTTCATGGGAATATAACGCCACATTTTTTTAAATTAAAAACCCAAAATTGATGCTCGTTTTAAGTACACACAGGAGCATTTAAATAAAAGGACAACATCGGTGATTCTACTGTATATAGAATTGATACTATGAAAAGAATTTTAGGACCAACATTTTTTAAATTTAACCTTGTTTTAGTGCTATCAATATTGTATGCACTAGAGAATTATCATACTAGTTTAGCATCGAGGCATCCTCATAGGATAGCACTGAACATGGAAAAATGAATTTTACGGCCTACATTTTTGTAAATTCAACCCTTTTCCGGTTTTATCAATTAGTATACACACTATTGTGTTCTATTATTTAGCACGTTATTTTTTTTAAACTAAATCCACCACGATGCACCATTTCAATTAGGTATTGATGCTTATATGTATAGTAAAGCATCAGTTCGTTTGTATATAGACACACCATTAAAAAACATATGCCCACCCACATTTGCTAGTGACCTCTAGTTCAAATGGATTTTTGGGTTATCTGTATAGGGGCTTCTGCAAAAACCACTGCTAGAAGGTATTTTCCTTGTAGTGAACCTAGCAGTAAAAAGAATAAAAAGAATAAACAAGAAAACAAACCTACTAAGGAGAACCAACAAACCCAACCTAATTAGGGTAGGTGCATGAGCGAATGACATTGTAAGATTAAGTTCCCTTATAATATTTGTCAAGGTGAGAATCTCATTCATTAGTTCCCTTGTATGGATGAAGTCTATCACCTTTTTGCATCATCGACAGCTAGCCAATAGCCAACAATATTTACTCATCCATTCCCCACTCAATAACAACAACAAATGGTTTTGTAGGTTCCTCAACCTCCACAAGGGGGGAATGGGGGGCCATAGTTTTTATCCTGCTAGAAATAATACACCTATCCTTATGTGTTAGGAACAAGTTAGTGTGACTACATGAGTGAAATCCTATGACCCTCCTAAGTTGATTCCTACTTCTAAGGACTCAACCACCCTTATTGCTTCCACTAGAACTCTCACATTAGATAAGCCTATAGAACTAGTATATCACCCACCTAAGGGTGTTTTCTCAAAATCAAGACATAATCCTAATGCATGGGTTGTGAAACATTATATTATTATTAAGGACCTTGCCCAAGCACCATGTGCCATGTTTTTCCTAGATGTTTTCTAGAGATACTCTTAGCAACACAAAGCCTTGTTGGCTGCTATCATAGGGATTGATCCTTTTCAGCCTAGTCTGATTATGTTTGACATTGATGCCCCTTCTTTTATACTCTCTTATCAGGTCACTTTTCATATATTAATGTATATTTTGTATTGCAACATTTACTGCACTTTCGTGGATGAAGGGTCTTGTGCTAGTGTGATGCCAATGTCTATTAGTTATCCAACTCTCGCTAAGTCAAGTACTACCTTATAGGCCCTTGATGGACACCACTTTGTGCCTTATTTTATTCTTCCAAAGTTTTCCATTGACCTAGGGAGAAAGATTGCCTATGCCAATGTTGAAGTCATTGATGCCCCCTTAGATCATAATCTACTCCTTGGCTATAGTTGGTTATATGTCATGTCTTCATTGTTTTATGTGCTTCATATTCTCCATGAAGGAAATATTTTCATGATAGATCGATTAGATTATTGTATATAATCTACCAAGTCTACTAATAGAGGAAATATTGTGTCATTCTTTACAGATAGCTCCACAACTTATGAGAGTGTTGGTGTGGGATTTTTTAAAGGCCTATCCCTAATCAGTTTCTTTGTTTTACCCTCACCTCACATTCCATATTCCTCTACTACTACACCCATGCACATGATCTTTTCCAACACTTGTGGACCCCATATGTCACCTAACCCTTTGTTGGTGTATTCTTCTATAGATGTATATTGGCATGGTGATCATACCCATCTTTAGCAAAAGAGATTATATCTTTGGTAGTCTTGTTAGTACCTCCTAAAGTTGGTAAAAAACTCCATCCCAATATAGAATATGACCAAGATCCTTTGCCCACACAAGCCGTCACTACACCTCTTCCATGTGACTCCCTTGATGATGAGTCTTCTTCTCAATAAGTAATCTTGGAGGTCATGGATTCAACTATTGGAAATCCTATGGATATTATGCATCTTCATGCCTCTAGTCTTCTCGAATTAGAAAAGGTAGATATTGGCAAAACAAATCTTGAAATCATCCATGGGGTATCTCCTTGGCCCTCCTTGGAAGTGCCACCCATGGACCAAGTCATGTCTTGGGTTTCTAATGTTGAAATTTCCAATGAATTGTCCAACTCATATCCACCTATTGATGATTATCATATACCCCCTTTACATCTTGATATTCCTTGTCAAGGAGCTCCACTAGCTCATGATATTACTCACATTTTATGTCCTCGGGTCATTCTTGATAACGCTATGGTTATAGGTTTTCCCTGGTATCATCAACCTTTAAGACTCAAGCAGCTGATTTTTTTATAGCATGGCCCCATCTTGGAGTGCCATACAATACCTCCACTCCTCCATGAGTTCATGTATGGGAATCCTTGGCATGTGGCTAGCTGTGGGCACACCTTAACATGACCTATTAGAATGAGTTGTGCTTGTACATATTGTACGTAGGAGTGTTTGTGATTTTTTATTACATTTTGGTTTGGTGAGTGATGTGAGAATTTTTATAGTATCTCATATATGCAAAAAAATCCAAAATATTATAAAACCCAAAACCTAAAAACTAAAAATATATGGTCCCATTTTTACCTAATCCATGTTTTATTCCTTTCATGATGTGATCTAACCATGGGTCTAGTCTCTTTTTGGATGGTTTTTACAGGATAGGGAGGTGTTTTTATTGTGACTTCCATTGGACCATAGGTGCATTTCTCTTGAACTTGGCATGTAGGGGTAGGTGACATATTGTCATCTCCATTGAGTTTTTTGATCATCGAAGCTAGTTTCATGGTGCCTTAGGTCTGACCCTACCATATTGAGATATTAGCACTCTCTCTCTCTCTCTCTCTAGTTTAGTGCCTCTTTATTGTGTTAGTGTCGCAGTGTCTCATTCACTCTCTTTCAAAATTCCTCCTTTTTACCCACCATGACTTAGAATTTGAGCCTCATATACTCTTCTTCGTCACTTTCTGGCCTTGCCCCAGGAGTATTCAACACTTTATCCCTTGTGATCGCTACATTTTATTAGCCTAATTTTGTATGATGAGCCTTGGTTTCATTTCACCATTGTGTTCATGCTTTGCTTAGCCCACCATTGGATTTCACTTGGTGTTTTACCCTTTCTTGGAGGATCCCCTATGATGAGTGCCTTACTTGTTAGCTTCTTTGCCTCCTTATGCTTCAAACAATTCCATCATATCGGAACTATTTATTACCAATACCACATGTCTCTCTTGGGTGAACTTCATTTGTTCCCTTATTATGCTTGTTAAACCCTAAAAGGAATCAAGTATCATTTTATCTCTTTTTCAAGCTCTGATTAAAAATAAACAAAAAAAGGAACTATTGAACTTTCTTGTCTTCTCTTTCATTCTCATTAAACCATGAAGGAGACAAAAAAACGAAAATAGGAAGGGAATCATGTATTTCTGTTAGTCGTCAAAATGGCAACATTAGTTGCATCACCCTTGAACATGACACCTATCTGAGTCATTATCTTATAGCTAGGTTTTATATTGCCTACGAGTCATACCATACATGTGAGTTTGTTTACGCCTTCATCTCATCACTCTTCCAGTCACTATGGAGTGTGCTTCAATGCCTCTTGCATTGTTGCATGATATCACACAATGCTCATTAATCATGCTGAAAAAGTTACTCTTATGTCATGTTATTATGTATTTAAGGTTAGTCTCAGCCTGTGTCAGCCATATGCATTCCTCGTTAACCTTTTTGTATAGACCATCCCTCTTTTAGTTGTACTTCATCATTTCATGGCTTCATCCATTCACATCATCTCTCGATTTGTTCCATTTCGAATAACGAGGGATGCATTAAGGACCTCCTTTGATGAATCTATTGACTACATCTCATTATCTAAGAGCTATCTAGGAACCAATAGTACCTTGTAGCTTGTAGTCCTAAGAGGTAGGCTTCCTTATGATCAACAGCAAGTTTACCTCATTAACCGTTGACCGCACTCCATGAGTGTTCATTTTCAGCTCATCTATTCACACTCAGTGGATTGTGCCAAGTACCTTTAGGTCCATTTTCATCGTTGGTCAGTCCCCTCATGTCTATTAATGGTATACCTCATTGATTGGTAAACAGGAAATTTATACCATGCTCAACATCAACACATCTATTCGCATGTCATAGATTCATATGATCCAGGTTATGTAGAAGACCCTGGGTTAGGGACATATCACTCTTATATGGCATCCTTCCTAGGCTATGTTGGAGTTATGTATCATTCATGTACTTTGAGGACTACTTTGAGGCACCTCCTTTATTATGTGTCCATAGTCCTACTAATGTACATTGTGACATAGATCCACATTCTATTTGTTGGTGGCTATAATCTTTCTAATATGTCACATGGATCCACTATGTATTTTTTGTGGCCATGTCTTAGAACTTCATGTCATGGATCTGTTGTTTACATTTAGCAGCCATGTTTAGTTTCTCTTTATGATCAAGCATGGGTATACCTACCTCTCGAATGTTATCAACAAAATTTGAAGACTCCAACATTTGGTCTCCTTTGATCCAGCTTCATAGTTTTGTTTCTCCCATTTTGAGCTCTAAGTCTTGTTGTAATGCATTGTTTCCATAAATTATTCTTATAACCTTATACATCAAGGGGCATTTGTTATTATCCTATTTCCCTCCATTGAGTCAATACACATGAGTACAATTAATGTTGACATATTTGCAGATGTTTGGACCTTGATTTTACCTAGTTTTATGCATCATCGCTAGGATACAATGCACCATGGAGGGATGTTTCCATCACCTCACATGGTTCCATTTATCATTCTAGTGAATTTCATCCTAGACTCAAAGCTTTATCCCAACGAGGATGGGGGAGGTTCCAGAGTCTTATGTTCCCTAGGAGATCGAATTAGAGGATCACCTTTTTGAGTTGGCTTGGGTGCAATATTTGAGAATCTTCCTAACTTATCTTTATCCAAAGTGTCTAGATACATTCTCCTTCAAAGGACTATAGGCCTATTTATACTTATCATTCTAAAGGTTTAGGCAATTTTTTTATAGTTAGAGAGATTCAAAGTTTTGAGATCTTGGCCCTAGGTCATATGACCTATATTACATTTGGAGGAGGATGTCATGTTATAGGTTGGAGAGGATACTTTCGCTTGTTTGGTATAATTCCTTTGTACTTATTATTTATTATTAAGATAAGTTGATGATTCCTTCCCATATATGTTGTGTTTCCTTTATTTTCATTTATGCATGATGTTTTTATGTTGACTAGCCCTATACAAAAGGTTGTATTATTGGCTTGTTGGTGCATGTGTGTAGGCCTTTGGATCATGATAGCTGGGAGCAAGATCTTTAAGTAGAAGAAAGATTCTCAATATCAAACCCAAAAACCTTCACCAACCTGTGAAGGGTCGAGTAATTTCTCAACCTCTTTGCATGGGAATATATGTATGAATGGCATGGATGCATTGTTTGGATAGGAATATGACTTTTTTGTCCTATTGATCATTTCACACACTAATTATGGGTAGGTTCTAAGGATCCTACTGGGTTAAAAATAACCTGCTCTTATTAGGTGAAATTATCCTATAATAGTCATTACATAAAAATATAATCATTCATAATTCAAAGTATAGTTACATTATAAAAATGAAGGGGAAATCATGCTAGGGGCATCATAATGTTTTTAGGGAAGGTGGAAACTTTTGAGAATGTTTTTGATTCATTCAAAAAAATTATAAGCATTGAGAATTCTTTTTGGTGTAGATAAGTAATGTGCATTATTTCCCTAGATTGTTGATCATGTATTATTGCAACCTCATATGTGCAAAGAAAATAACAATTGGGTGTTTCACATTTTGTTTCATTGATGAAAAAAAGATGGAATTTATGTCAAAGGGGATGTATGACATCAACAATACTACCTATCATGACCAAAGAAGCAGTAGGACTCTCTATGAAGCAATATGATAGTTGCATCTTTTACAAGTTCCCATCAAGATAAGTTGAAGGTGTTTGAAGTTATTTGAGTTTTTGTTACAATAATAATGTCCTAAAGATACCAAAAATAGCTTGGTTTTGTAGGTCCTTTAAATACATTTCAAATGGTTTATCTTGCTAAAAAAATATCCACACGAATGAGAAGTTATGGTCAATTGAAGTTTTGAGTATTAATTGACAGACCAAACTTCAAGGGGAAAAGCCCAAATATCAAATCTATTAACAAGAGTGCATTTTAGGGTGGATCCACCAATGACAAAGAAATATATGACCTCAGGTGCGCTAACATACACATCATTTAATTCCATCAAGTAATGGGCAACTCTTAGGCCAATCAACGACACCCATAACATTTCAATGGATGAATGATATCAAAATTGCATGTGTTTAAACAACCCTATCAGCTAAACCGAATGATGACACATGGAAGAATTTAGGTTGATGACGATGTGGACCTATTGGATGAAGGACATGTGGCATTTTTAATATTCAACAACACATTAAACATAACACATCAATAGGTGATGTCAACATAGTGACATGGCATCACCATAGGTTGCCACATTACAGGGCCATTTAGCACACTTTGATTAGTGGAAAGTTTGAAAAGAGGTGATACATGGCACCCCTCATAAGTTGCAACATGGCATGATGACATTATGCTAAAATCATCATATGGATGACCAGTGACCTCCAGGTCATATGGGGTGGTCACATGATCATATGGGGCCAAAATCAAAAGGTGTGAAATTTGGTTTAGTTTGTGATCATATCGAATGTTGAGTAGGGTCACATTGTCAACCCTATCCATTTTACAATGGGTAAACTTCTAGTTTGTAATCCCAAGACAATGTGGGCATGGTCGGCTTGACCCGACCTCTGAGACCAATTTCATAATATAAATATAAGAGCCTATCCATCACCCAAATATACAACAAAAACATTCCAATATGCAAAGATCAATTACAAGAGTCTGAGAGTATCATTGCAAAGGAGATTTTTTTGTTTCAGTTATGGCTATTTGCATTTGGTTTGTTTGGTTTTCATGTAAACCATGACTATAATTTTTTGGTGGAACTTGTGACAATAATTCTAGTAACGGTGGCATGATCTCATCCCTTACATATGTATTTGAGTTCTTTTACAAGGATTTTTTCTTACTACTAGTTATGGCCATTTGAATTTTGTAAACAATGATTGTATTCTGTTGGAAAAATATATTGGCAATGGTGGCATGGGATCGATTCATATATATATTTAGGTGAAATTGACTTTGTCATGAGGAGCCACAGAGGACTCTCTGTGTAAGAGGTTGAGCCACGGTGGCTCTTTCTGTACATGCCTATAATTAAAGCAACATCGGCCTAATCACAATGAGCCATGGAGGATGGTATACATACAATATTTCCATAAGGATCAATGTGGAACCCATGGGCAAAGGGTAGATTGGTAATATTTTTTAGGTAGTTCCCTCATAACAAAATTATTGGGGATACATTGCATTAAAAGTGACACCAAGGTAGTTGATGCTAAGATGTGTGCACTGAGTAGCTGAGGTCATAGGTTTGACTTATGTGACAAGTGGGTTATATTTTATTTTTTAAGTATGGTTCCATTTTGTCACATGAATAACACACTAGTGGTACAAATTGTAGCATCAATATGAGATTTGGGGGATTCTATCTAATTTTCCTAGAAATGGGCAAACTATAGCAAATTCAAATTAATATATAGTTTTCTATGGCTATAATATTTTGAGATCATTATTTATCCAAATTTAGTTATGAAAGAAGTTAGGTCATCGAGGCTTAGAGATGAGTCTAAACAAAGGTGTATGATTCCTTTTTGACACTTATTTGATGACAAAAATCCATTTTGTATGTTTTGATGGGATATGAGCAGGCTACAATGGTTTTTTAATACATAGTGAAAAGTGGCTCCAAGAAGGGGATTTAGTGACTAGGTTGATGAATTGGTAGAAGTATATTATGGGAAACAACATGACAACTAGTGAGAGTTTTTTATATGATATTTTGTGGCAATACTTATGACAGTGCTTACAGTCGAACAATGGCTACAATTTATTATAGTGACAGTGGTTATAAATTATTGCAATGACAGTGGTTGATGGTTATTATAGTGGTAGTGATTGCAATTTATGATAGTGTTCATGGACCATGCATTGATAGAGATTACAGATTACATATGGAAACATTACTTATGATTACAATGGATCTAGTTTGAAAATGATATGAAATAGAGAGGAGTTGAATCCTTAATTGGGTTGGAGCCTAGGACATATTGGAGCTTATTCATTTTCAAGGTTGGAGCCTACTTAGTTTTAAGGTTAGAGCCTAGATGAAGTTGGTGCCTTCTCATTATCGAGGTCGATGCCATAATTAGGATGGTGTCTATAGTGATAAATTTCTTGAATATTTTCAAGGTTGGTGCCTCAATCAAGTTGTAGACTAAGATAAGTGGTAGCTTTCATATATTGGGGGTATTTGCCTCCAGCAGGTCGTAGCCTACAAATTTATGTAACAAATTGAAGATAATGAAGAAGGAGGATTTTTGGTTTTCTCTTATACAAGTTTCCACCTAAAATATTGTGTCTTTATGTGATGTGGTGACCTCTTGATGCATTGTTGATATGTTGATGCTTTTCTTTCTCTAATGCTATGATGATTATGGTTATGATTCATTGTTTCATGATTGTTTAATTATGAAAATTATGAAATGGTAAAATTTCTCTCACATTGATTCTCCCCCCCCCCCCCCCCCCAATCTCAGTGTGACCTTTGGGCGAACAAATGGTTTCATATCAAATTACCTTCAAAATGATTAACTATTGGAAGTTGAAGTTTAAGGAAGATGGCCATGACCAGAGTAGTGGTTAAGCCCCCTATGCTTGATGGGACCAATTACTCATTTTGTAAAATAAGGATGGATATTTAACTCATTTCCTTGGGAGAAAACATGTAGGAACCAATTTTCAACCTTCAAGAAGCATCAAAGACTAGAAAACATAAGACATAACCTTCTTGAGAACTCATCCAAGTGAAATATTTTCACTTCCCAAAAATATACATGTCTGTCTAGAAGAAATTTTGTGTGCATATACAACTCTTACAAAAACAAATCATGAATATGTAATATGTCTTTAAAAAAATTGCATTTTATACACTTATGTTTCCAAAGAGACGTGTATAAACAAAAAATCGAGAAAAAATAAAAAGAAATCCCATATCCAAAAGATGTTGGGTATGAAGCTTGATTATCTTCCTAATTCATAGGTCTTTGTTTTAGCTAGATGTATACCCCAGGAATACGATACACCCCTCCACAAGCCCCCCCCCCGATCTAGGGGGTCAGAGGGCCAATGGGCCCCAAAAGATAAAAATAGATGTAAAATTGCCTTGTAAAATATTGTAATTTCGTAGTTAATTTGGGTCATTCATTAGGCAAATTATCTAACGGTAGAAGTTATGTTCAATTTAGGGTTTTTCCCCCTAGAATAAAATCCCTCAATTTATATGAGGGAATTGTATTGTGGTTGTGTTATATGTGTATTCTGAGTGAGAAAGAGAGAGGAGACTATGTGAGAGCGAAGAGGAAATTAGAGCAGAGATATTGTAGGTTGTATCTCTTCATTTTGTTGGATAATATAAAAGGAAGGACTGGTCATTTCTCCATGGACATAGCCCAAATTGGGTCAACCACGTATATTTGTTTCTCTCTTGTTTATGTGTTTTCAGTGTTTGTGTTTCTCCAATATTTTATGTGTTCCATTGCTATGTAATATTTAATTTTATAACAAAAGATCAGGCTGGAAGATCTAGTCCACTAGGATACCATAATACTGAAAAAGCTGATAAAAGACGGTCCAAACAGTTAGATCAATACAGACAACCCTTAAGAAAAAATACTAGAAATTATTTCCCTAGTAGAGTCGTTAATTTTTTTTGCGGGAAATATTCCCTAGGGATAGGGTTGAAATCCCCAATAGAGTAGACACAAAATTCAATCAAGAAAACTCAATCAGACATGCACAACACATGAAGTGAAAAAGGTAGACAAAGAAGGCATACTCGTTGTTCCTATATTTATTAACGACCCTGTAAGGTCCAAACCCTAACTCTTCCTTTTGAAGTTGCAGACCTGCAAAATACACAATAAAAAATCAATAGAACACAACATTTAAAGTACATATGAAGACAAAAATATCAAATCATAAAAATATGCATTACAAATCCACATTCATAAAGATAAATAATGCTAACAGGAATGTAACATGAGTTTCTTTATCAAAATGATAGTACCAAGAGGTGGTTAAGCTACAACTTGATCTTGGTTGTTGGCATCGATGGAACCTTTCTCTCAATCCTTCCTACATGAGCCAATGAAGACCTCCTCTCCAAAAAAATCAGTATGATGTGAGATAAAGGGGCTTAGCATATATGTATGGAAACAAGGGTTTCCTAAAGATAGGGAAGTGCAAAGAGCACGGGATAATGCAAATGTGATCTAGGGATAATTTGGAAGAATAAGGATTCCAATCATTAGGATTCTTTTTAGGCCAACCCCTAGGGTGTATTTATACCACTAAAAACCAGTTAATTTGATTAGGCCATGGGCTCATGTAGGTGATTTTCTAGTCTAACCTAAACCTCACCTAAAAAATAGGCCACTTTGATATATTTTTCCAATTATCGAAAGTTGTATTTGGGAAGCATTCAAAGAAACCACATACATACATGTTTTTACAATGGCCATAGTTGCACATAGTTTTTGAAATTTTCTTTTCTAAGATGAGGATAGCTCTACAAAGGAAAAGGGATTTTCCATGCCAACCAAGAGCATATGATTAACAAGAGTGGAAAAAGATGTTATAACATGAAGGCCTAGCAACTATTTACTTAGGGTTTTGCTGACATATATTTGTTATGATAGTTACTCAATCATGAGAACTTCTTTCTTGGTTTAATAACTTATTATGATCATTTTCAGCTTGTAGTAATTTTCCAAACAAAACATGAATAGAAGAAACTAATATTGGTTATGAGAAGTATTTCCACAACCAAATATTCACTATATAAACTTATGTTCAATCCTTGCCTCCAAATCCTTTCTACTTGTATGCAGAAGTTATCTTCCATTATCAATTTTAAAACCATTGCAGCTAGTTAATAGAAATTATTTTCTATTTGCGTGATTAGAACAACACTCTTTGTTTTTATGCATTATTAGTTAGGAATACATTTAGATTTAGTTTTAGTTAATTTTAAACAAAATTTTCATTTTATAGGAGCCAAACATTCTCGTGGTTTGGCTAAGCCCACATTTCAGCTAATCCAAAAGATTGCCTCCAAGCATGTTGCAAGAAGGAAAATATTTTATTTATGCCTATTGATAGTAGCAATTAATTACCATACAATAGCAGGTAGAATTTATATTTAGAGTTAGTTTAGTACTTAGATTAGTTTATATTAGATCATAAATTTACTTTAGGATAGTTGTACGCTGAGAAAACTGAGCCACAAATTGGTCGAAATCACCACATCAAATAGAAAAGGGTCTAATTGTGGCCCAAGCCAAGTGATTTCCTTTAATGTTGGACATGGACAATTTTAGCCATCAACATTTTGGTGCTAGGAGTGAAGGCTAACAAGATGAACCTTCAGAGCTTGCATTTAAAAAATATATATTTTAAATTTCTCCTTCCCATATCCCTATTTGGAGTTGCAATTTTGGACGAGTATCGTGTAGCACTCTAATGAAGCTTAGTAAATATGTTGTCAAAAAATAAATTTGATTATGAGGGTAAAGTTTCTGTATTTATACATGTATCTCAGTTTATTTATAATTGTACTTCTTATAATATGTTTCACACACTATGTTATATGTAAAAAGTTACGCTTGCTTTCAAGGGTTACATGAAGAAATGGTGTGAAACATTGTCATTCTCATTAATTCATTCATTGGAGAAATTTGTAGATAAGTTTCTTTCTTCTTTTGAATATTTTAGTGATGTTAAATTATGTGAATAAATTAATGATCTTAGGATGAAATCTAATGAATCACTAAAACAATTTTCAACTAGATTTATTAATCTTTGTTATAGATTTCCTTTAGAGGATTTGCCTTCTATTTTCAACATTTAGTTTCCCTTCTCTTTCGAACAAGTTCAATCTGAATCAAACATTTATAACTAACTACTAGTTGATTCTAAAGATATGGAAGTTATAAATGAACTACATGTTATGCCAAATTTTGTCTCTCTCACACATGTCAATCAGGAAGAATATGATACTTTGAAAGAGGAACATGTAACCCCCGATATCTCTTGTTTGCACACATCCTCATCTCTTAATGAGTATATCTCGTGTAAAAAATGAGATCTCACTTACCCATGATCAAAGCAATGAATAAATTTTGAATAAAGCGAAACAAAGTTGCACTATTTCAAATATTATGATAAGTACCTCATAAATAGAAGAAGTCAAACATGAAATATGTAAACAATATTCTCATAGACATGTTGAAGAGATTCAAGAATATCCCACTAGTTCTCTGTTAGAAGTGACTCTTGAATCTTCTTATGATATTCTCTTATCTTCACTTCTCTCCAATGAACACACTATGTTTTTTTGGAACAATTGAGGGTTCAAATATTTCAATAGGGAATAACATACATACTGATCAATTCATCTTGGGAGAAGATATAAATTCACAAAATTTAAAATTAGAATCGGATATGATAATAAAAGGGTTTTCTTTTGAAAATCATAGTACTTTAGGATATTCTTTCCATCTTCTTTCATCTTTAACTTATTACTCCTTGTACCTCGACTTGTTTAAAGGAAGTGTCACATAACAAGTCATTTTAAATCCTTTAGATATGCATCATGTTTTGCAAAATCCTAATCATGTGCAAGATGGTAATACCTTACATGTAGAATATAGACATAATCAAACTTCTTCCCATCTCTCTTTTTGTTTTCAATCTTCTACATGGGAATAATAAAATTTTGTAGCAAATGCATTTCAAGAAATATTTTCTAGTTCATTCACCTACAGTTGCAATCAATGAAGAGTCTTGTTATAATTGGCTAGGTGAAATTAAAACTCTTTAATCGATATGATGATGTTAAGTCTAGTTTCCATCCCAATAATACCAATTTATCTTATATAAATAAGAAAAATAACGCTTTTACATTATTTGGTCATATCAATTCACCACAAGTTGATTCTTCAACATTTGAATTTGTAGAAACTTGTCAAGATTATGAAATGCTTTAGTTTCAACCTACCGTTCAAAGAAGTTTCTCATCTAATATCTCTAAATTCAATAACATCAAGGTCCTTCTTCAATATTTTCTTATAGTACTTCTACACATGATTCTCACTCATCTATAAATTGTTTCCCATTTTTCACACCAATCATTGTACATATTGAAATATAATATAATATTTTTTTAGAAGAGTCTTTCCGTGAAATATTCCTAGTTTCTAGTACTTTTTCTTACTCATCGAGATTTTATTTTAATAAGGTTTTCTTTGAAATGGATGATATTTGTCTTCTTGAAAATAAATCTATGGATACGCTTCATTCTAGATTATTTTTCTTTGCGGTTTTCATCATGTGGATTTACCCTCTTACTGAGTTCTAATAAAATGATTTAATTCTAATGTTTGTATCTTCCTGATGATGTTCAAATATTATTCAACATATTCAGAGCATAATTCGGGATGATGATTCTCATGTTTGTAAGAGTTTAATTCTAATGTTTGTATCTTCGTTTATATAATTCAAATATTAATCACAATGAACAGAGCATAATTCGGGATGATGATTCTCAGCATAATATGACTTCTTAAACTCTTGCTAATTCATTTGATTATATTGAAAATTCATACCTCATTTACGATTTGCAAGAGATGTAAGTTTATGATATTCATCACAATGAATTTCATACAAAGCAAAGTTTGATACATCCAAATCCAGTCACAGCAGATTCTTATTATCTTTGTAAAGTACTCATGTCTAAATCATAACTGCATTTTCTAGTTAAGATTTTTTTTTTTAATAAAATCCTAAATAATAACAATCATGTAAGACATAATCAATGTTGATATTAACATAAATGAAAACACACATCAATTTGCCACTCTTTTTATATGTTGAGATTTCTTCTTCATGTTTTGTCTGGTGGGAGGTTACTTAATACATGGCTTATATTACCTTGTTTTTAAAATAATTATTTCCTTTCTTAGGTAGTTCGAAAAGTTTCATTAGTTCTAGGTTTGGTTTTATTTTCGATTTCATATTAGATTTAGGTTTTGCAACATTTGTGTATTTTTATGTTTGCACTCTATGTAGTTGTTTGATTTCACTTTTTGCTTATAGTTTGGTTTCTTGATATTTTCAAAATATGTATGGGGATATTTTCCATGCAACATCAATCGGTAACTCTGGGAGATCTATACTCTCCTATTAGAATGGGTTTTAATTTATCCAAAAATTCATTCTTAGAAAATTTTATTCCCCCTACATTGGCCCAAAGATTTTGGAGGAACATTCAAACCTATTTCAAGTGGTACGGTTCATTCTTTTAAGGAAAGAATTGATTGTGATCCTATTTTTTTAATCCCACCCATCCCATGACATTATAATAAATTCCTCTACATTGTTATATCCAGGGAAGACTTGTGGGGTCATATTTAACAAGTATCACATCTATTTTCATTAAATAAAAACACCTCTTGTACCACCTCGCTCTCTTCACCAAATCGCCAAATGTAGCTCTCCAACTAAAAAAATCAAATGATTAAAGCACAAAAGATTTGAAAGCACTTAAGCGTGGGAAGAACAAGAAAACATGTCAGGGCTATGGACATTCGTTGTTCAGTTGATGTTCAGTTGTTGTTCAATTGTTGTTCAGTTGTTGTTCAATTGGAATTGTTGTTCAATTGCGATTGATGTTCAATTGCAATCGTTGTTCAATTGCAATTGTTGTTCAATTGTGATTATTGTTCAATTCCCAATTGGTGTTCAATTGCGATTTGAGGTCCGGTTTTATGCATTCAGGTGGAATTGGTGTTCATCCGTGGATTATGTGTAGAAATGTTGTATGGTGATTGGTCGGGTTTTGTTTAAAACCTACCAATATAAGCACTTCCGATTTGTATAGGTGGGCCATAACCCACAGGTTTACGGTAAGGTGGTTGTGAAAAGCAGGGGAATTGCCTTTAGGCGGTTTTTCCTACGTGAGTTATGGATGCTCGTGGGCATTGAAGCAATGTCAAGAAAAAATAGGTAACTTTACACTCAATAGATGTATATTAATCTCAAAACTTTATAGCCCTACCTCTTCTATCCAATAGCAAAAAGAAAGTATAAAAAAAAAATTTCCCTTTAAATCAAATTCATTGTTTTAAGGCTATGCAAGTATCAAGTACTTTCACCTTTAGAACTCATATTATTTTGATATAGCTTACATGGGACCCATGGAAATTGGTGCAATGAATGCAAACTTATTATTTGATTTTTTATAAATTTAACCATATTATTTAAACAACTAGAGATAACTGTTTCATCTAAGTGTGTCACCAATTATTGATGCCTCAACACCTCCCCTTAATTTCTAAGAAAAATAAAAGTGCCCCATATAAATTTTGTGAATTTCCCCTTTTGATTGCTTTGGCTTGTCTTATTTAATGATTTTTAATCTTCAATATTTTCTATCTTTATTTCTAATATTATCTATGCCTCCCTGAGAACTTCAACGACATAAGTTTTACTTGATTTTGATGCCTAGTTTGAAAGTCATATAATAGCCATAAATTTGGTACAATATAAAAACCACATATAACCCATTTCCTTGTGATGAGTTCATTTCAATTAGCCAGTGAGTTCACATGATAAAACTTTAATCCAATAAAACAAACCATAAGCGAGTTTGCAATAGTTTTCATGTGCAAATTTACGCACAAACTTATACCATGCATAATGGGGAGCGATACCAAATGAAACATGGGCACGAAATGAGCAAAGACTATAAATCATAATTGAATGTACCATTCCTCTCGCCACACCTTGTTTCATCTCCACCACCTGCACTCTCCCATCACACATTCGACTTACCTATTTCATGGCACCACATCATAAAACCCAAATTAGCACATTTTAATTCGTGTATCCCACCAACCCACAGAATTGACACACACGGCCACTCCTCTCACATCCATGTAGTCAATTCACCCTCACATATTTCTCACTCCATGTCTCCTCTGGATTCACTTGGGCCACCTCCATGCTATGACTTCACATTGTACTAACACAAACCTGCAAAAATCATAAACTTGCCATTGTTCTACTACTTCTCATCATTCATCCATGCAGTCAATTCACCCTCACATATTTCTCACTCCATGTCTCCTCTGGATTCACTTGGGCCACCTCCATGCTATGACTTCACATTGTACTCACACAAACCTGCAAAAATCATAAACTTGCAATGGTTCTACTACTTCTCATCATTTAGCCGCCATGGTTCTACTACTTCTCATCATTTAGCCGACTCATATTTTTCATAGGCACCGTATTACACAAACTTTTCTTATTAATTCCTGAAATTGATGCCACAATCTCTCTCATGTTCCCCCATGCTATTGCTTGAAACGACGTCGAATCCCACTAGACTTGAAACGACGTCGATTTTGGAAGTCTCACCAATGAGGATCGTAACCTCGCGCTGCCAAAATATTTCAACAACTGAACATCTAGATATATTGTTCCTTTGCTAAAATTTTAAATGAATACTTATAAATTTAGTATTTAGCTCACTCGCTATCTTCAATCTCCAAGTATTTTACATTGAATCTCCTAAGTGAAATTTTGATATTATGGTTAGAATATTTTATATCAAAAATTCTTTTAACGACGTATTTTGGTTGTGGATGTTTAGGAGGTGGAGTGAATGAGATGATATTCTAAGATTGAGGCACTAGATCAAGCCAGAATAAGTGTGCTGGAAAGATAGAATTGAAAGAGAATGATAGAACGATCTCAAGTGGTTGAACAAAAAAAATCATGTTTGTGAAGCTCAAAAATTAGCCTTTTGCGGATCAATGGATCTACAAATGTGAAATGGATCTACAAATGTGATAAGAGAATAATAGAATATGTTAGAAACATATTTTTGGCTTTCTAGAAGTTCACATAAATTATAAGCAGTGAGATTATTTTTTAAGAAAAAGACTTTGTGTTGTTGTTTGTGTTGTTGTAGGGATTGTTTTTCTCCGAAATGAGATTAGAATTCAAGGGATATTTGTTAAGACTTTGCTTTGTAGGAGAAAATCAACTTGGTGGCTTAGTTAAGCCCACATTTTAGCTAACCCAAAAGATTGCCTTCTTAGAGCATGTTGTAGGAAGGCAAACCATTTTCTTTCTACTTGTTGATAGTAGCAAGTAACTACCATATAGTAGCAGGTAGAAGTTAGATTTATAGTTAGTTTAGGACTTATAATAGTTTAGATTAGATTTGGAATTTAGTTTAGGATAGTTTTAGATTGAGGCAACGAAGCCACAAATGGATCGAAATCACCACACCAAATGGAAAAAAGGTCTAACTGGGGCCTTGACTTGGTGACTTCCATTAATGTTGGACATGGTCAATTTTGGCAATCAGTAAGAAGATAAGAGGAAGGGAAGGAAAAGTAATACATAGATCATACAAGAAATCGGAGAGTATCTAGTCAATACAGGAAGGACAATGTTAATGATGGAAACCCACCAACCCTCCCCTCATATTTATTAATGAAAGTGATCTCTTGGAATATAAGAGGTATTAATAATAAGATAAAAAATACTCCTAAAAATCATAATCATGCAAAAATATCTAGATATTTTGATGCTACAAGAAACTAAATGCTATATTGAATTAATGGAAAAGATATCTAAGGCACTGTGGAAAAATAGTCAATCACTCGCAAATGATGTTCAAGGGACCTCAAGAGGCATAGCCATTCTTTGGAATCCTTCTACAATTTCACTTCACAACTCATTCACTTCTCCAAGAACTATTACATCTAGATTTCATCTAATAAGTTTCATGAGTACTAACTTCATTACTAGTGTTTATGGAACTAATTATTCTTTAGAAAATAATATTCTCCTCTAAAATATTCAAAATATTTCCAACAACATTGGAGGAACCTCATGGATCCTTGGAGGATAATTTAATATGATAAAATCTCTTAACGATAAGAAAGGAGGTATACAAAGATTGGATGAATATGATTCTCTCTTCATGCACTTTCTAAATTAGTAAAATATGATATACATGGAAACATGTAATTACTGGCAATAACAAAATGTGGGGATCTTATCAATTTTTTCTTGTTTGGATCGATTCCATCTCTCTAAATCCATTTTCTTAACTAAAATTAAATTTGAAGCTTCTATTCTACCTTGTAATGGGTTGGATAACTAGCCGGATAAGACTTTGTAAAGGAAGTCTAAAGCACATACCCTTTACAATTGAATCTTTCTTGTTAAGGTACCCTTCTTTCCTAAGAAGCATTGAAGCTTGGTGAAAATAATTGAAAAACATGGATTGCACGATTATGTATCGCTTTCAGAATAGGTTAAGATATCTCAAAATGTAGATAAAGGAGTGAAATATTAAAAAATTCAATAATATCCATGAGGAAAAGAAGAGACTAGAAAAGAGATGGAATCCCTGAAAAAAAAATTATTATTAAGGAGGGAAGGATAGAAGAAGTAAACCACAAAGAAGTTATTATTCAAAACCAATTGGAAGAGCATCTTAAGCAGGGAGGAATTTTATGGAGGAAAAAAAAGAATCTAATGGCTTAAAGAAGGAGAAAGGAACACAATTTTTTTTACATATCCATGATTCAACATGGACAATGTAATATCATTATGAGCATTAGAAACTCTCAAAATTAGGAACTTGAAGATAATGAGAAAATAATTTAGTAGTTAGTAGATCATTTTAACAACATCATAATAGAACCAATTAGAGACAAAAGGCCTACCATATAGAAAATAACAAATCACATTCCAAATTTAGTCACTTCGAAGGAAAACACAATGTTATCAAGGGAGAAATCCATGAAAATGGTAGAGGAAAAAGTCATCATAATTCCTAGAAATTAGTAGGAGAAGATGTGTGGATATTGATGGAATATTACAAGGTTTCCTCCTTCATACTCTCAGTCTTAAATTTCACCTTAATCTCTCTCATCCCTAAAGGTACTCACTATGATTCTACCTTTGATTTTCACCACATTGTACTATGTAATCTAGTCTATAAAATCATTTCTAAAGCGATTTATAACATACTCAACCTCTCCTTCCTATTATCATCTCTCCTGAACAAATTGGCTATATTGAAGGTAGGAAAGTACTATACAACATTATTTTTCTTATGAACAATTTGTTTGCTTAAAACCCTTAGCATGTCAATTAAACTAGATATGTCAATAGCTTTTGGCTAGCTTAGCTAGCAATTCATTTTCCATATGCTTAAATCATTTGGTTTTGAGGAATATTGGATTTACTGCATCATGGCTCTTATCTCAAAATCCTTCTTCTCCATTCTTGCAAATGGTTCCCTCTCAGACCCTTTTTCCCCTCTAGAGGTATCAAACAAGGAGACCTTATTTATCCTTATCTATTTATCCTAATGGCAAAGGGATTGGAATGTTCCTTAAAATTTTCTTCAATGGAAAGTGCTTTGGAAGGTATTTCTACTAGAATTCTAGACTTTCCTCTACTCAGCAATAATATTTTGATGACATGTTCCTCATGGGTTATTCTATGGACTTAGAAGACATTTTTTTAATATTATCCTCAAGATATTCTCTAAAACTTATGGTACCTCTATCAATTTAGTCAAGTCACAAATTTTATTTTTCAATACTCACTTTTTCATTCAATTTCATGTTTTAGACTCTTATGCATTCAAAATAATTCCATTACGTCCAAATATCTTGATGCCCCTTTGGTGGAAATCCGTCTTTAGAAAAATGTTTGGGAATATTTTCTCTTAAAATTTGAGAAAAAAATCTTGCTAGAGCTTCATATCATTCAACCTTCCAAGTAGACTCATTATTTTCAAATCTATACTTCAAGATCTTCCTCTCTAAATGCTTCAACTATGGTTGCTCACAAAGTCATTTTACAAAAAGTCAAGAATATCCAAAGAACGTTTCTCTAGGGAAGGGTAACTCAAGAAAGAAAAATGGCCCTGGTGGTTTGGGATAATATTTGTAAACCCAATTTTTTTGTTGGAATAGGTTTAAGGGATCCTTAAGTTCTCTTTTAATCCCTCTAAGAAAAATCTTGGTGGAGATGGTTACAGAATCCAAAAGCTCTACAAAATTGAGTTTGGAAAGAAAAATTTGAACCAAATATAGAGGAATCACAAATTATATGAATGGAAGGAAGTATAAAAGGTTCACATCTTTGGAATAGAACATGGAGGAAATAGTAGCTTACCTAGATGCTTAGAGATTAAAACCTAGATATTTTTTGGGAAGCCTCATGGAACTAATGGCCCAAGCTAGAGCAGGAAAGGGATATGAGAAACATAAAAAACCAAATGACCTCTCAAGGAAAATCCTTTATGTCTTAGTATTGGAATCACTCCCAGGAATATAAAAAACGATAGAAATGGGAACATTTCCCTCTTTAGTCAATATGCATAAACCAAGACACTCGGACTAAAATAATCAAAGAGGAAAAGAGGAAAATAAAGATAGAAAAAGGTCCATATATTTTAAGATATGGTCATGGTGCTTTAGGAACTTTATTTCTAGGAAACCTATGAAATCCCTTCAGGAATGATAAAATAGAATGCCAAAAACAAATGGATGAATCTTTGGAATCTTAATCTATGGTCTAAGGTAACTTTATTCCTATGGTTGCTTATGCTTAATAAAACATTAACCTGGGATAAGCTTCAGAAAAAAGGCCATCAATGGCCCTTTATATGCCACCTTTGTTGTGTTAACCCTAAGACCATTGAGAACAGTTGATTAGCTATGAGTTTGATTCTAATCTATGTAACCACATGCTTATTGTCTTTCAACAATTAGATCAAAATAGAAGCAGCTTTTTATCAACCATAGAGGAATAGAGATCTATGCATTTCTCCAATCCAATACTAAATATATCTTAGAAAAATATTTCTAGGATTTATCTTAAGGGAAACTTGGACAATGGAAAGAAAGGAATTGAGGAATATTTTAAAATAAAATAGCTCCCATGGATTTCATCTGACATTCTATCTTGAATAAGATCAGATAAATTATTTTGCTAATCCGTTGGACCTCCTAAGATTGTAATTGTAATCATCAAGAAAATAATATTTTTCCTCTATTGAGTCCTCATAAATCCATCTCTTTCCCTTAAGCTTATTGTCTATTCCAAGCTCTTCAAGTCCCAACTATTGGTCTCCTCCCCTGACTAATTTTTAAAATTGAACTTTGATGGGGCCTTAAAAGGAAATCCATGACTGGCTAGTTTAGGGGGTGTTTTCAAAACAAGTTTAGGTCACACAATTCATATCTACTCAATGGATCTCATGATATATAGTAAAAAGGTTGCTAAATTATATGCTTTGGAACGGGGATTACTCATCACCAAAAGGAGCCATTTTCAAATTTTAGTAATAGAAGGGGACTCAAAAGCAATAATCTAGATTATTAGAAAACTTTAATATGACTCACACCCTTCTAAAATCTCAAGCATTTGGAGACTTCATAGTAGCTTTCCAAGGGTAGCAAAGTTTTTGGAAGGAATCGTGGCTCCCATTATATCCCATATTAGGAGAAATGGAAACAGACTTGCAAACAAATTAGTTAATGAGGGGCTAAACTTAAAAATTGATACCTTGGAGCAAAGTTGGACTCAAGACATTCTAGAATGTCTAAGAAGTATATTTCAAGAGATTTCAAATTAGGATCTTATCCCTCACAAAGTGTTCCCAAGCGTGGGATTTGTGCCAAATTTTGGATAAGATGAATAATTTAAATAACAAAGTCTCAATCTTGGACAAGAATCTGGCAGGAATCAACTTCACTCCATTTGAGGAAGACAAGAGCTCGTATTTACCAATCCAGATGAACTATTCTTTTGGATAACATGATTAGGAGAGCTTGCATTTCTATTAGAGTTTTTTATAGTGGAAATAGTGTAGTTTTGATTATTAATATATGGAAATCTGTTTTTATTAGTTATGCTTTTAGTTTAGATGATAGACTTATGGGGTTGGAAATATATGATGTTAAAATTTTCAGACTCTACTACTCGTCTGGTTTCCCATGCAGTAGACAATAACTTCCGGACATTGTTATGATCTTTTCATGTAAAATTAACAGAGAGTGACTTCCTAGACCTTACTCTATATATATATATATTATATATATATTAATATATATATATATATATATATATATATTATATATAATTATATATATATAATATATATATGATATAATATATCTCACAACAAGGTGATAATTAAAAATCGACATGTTAGGCTAAGGGAAGATTTAGATATTTGGCTTGGGAAAAAAATAAAGCGCATATATATTGCTCTTTTGGGTTACAATGTTTTACTTTTTGCTGAGAATCACAAGGGTTATCAGTGGTGGTCAAAAATATGGAAGATTGAGGCCCAAAATAAAATTATTGTTTTCATTTAATTAGCAGTAAGGAGCAAATCCTTGTCATAGGAGGTGACAAAAAAGGTGTAGAAAAAGTCATAGTCTCTATATTTTATGTAGAAGAGAAGTTAAAACTATCACTCACCTAGACATATTCAATGTCCTTATACTTAACAATTCTAGAAGAATAGTGACCAACTGACTTAAATTTAAAGTTTATAGGATGGAGTTGCATGGAGGAATGTTTAAAAAAATGGTTTGAAAGAGAGGAATTAGAGGAGTTTACATCGCTCTCATGTCATATATTATGGGGTATTTTGTTGGCATATAATGCTCAAATAAATGATGATAGATCAATTCCCACTTTTTAGGTACACCCATAAGTGTCTCCTTTATTTTAAGGGTGTAGGATGAAAGTAAAAGAGAAATTGTCAAGGTAGGTGGGTGAATTGTTGATTAATAGATCTTAATATTTTCCTTTTTTATTGGTTCCAGCAAGGTCAATTAATTTTACTACTAATATATCAAATATCCATAGTTTAATGTTCAAGGTAGGATTGGTTTTGAGGTTAATAATAATACAAAATACTAACCTTGAAATTTCTTCTTAAAATTGCAATGGAGAAGGGAGTCAAGCAACATTAGATCTTTGGATGAGTTTTAGAGACTCATCTTTGGTCATCAAATGAATGGAAGCTCAATGTTAGATTCATAGTATTATGTTGAAGCCATTAGAAAAATGACTAAAAGAGGCATCAAATCTAGTTGATCAAGTTTTATATGCTCATGTTTATTGTGAGCTTAATATAGAAGCAATTACACTTTCCAAAGGGGGCCAAAAGTTGGAAGTCAGAGTATTACATCAACAAGAATCAAAATATGGTGCCTTAAATGTGTAATGGAAAATGGTATAAGATAACATATTTACATAGTTTGTTATATAGGACCTATTTTCAAAAGTCAGTAAGTAATGGATTTTTAGATATTTATATATAATTTAAAAGTTTAAAGAGGACTTGATTTTTATTTTATGTTGTTGATCATAGAAATCACCGAGTTTTTTTATATGAAGGACTAAAAGTGAGTTACTTTGATTTATAAAAAATATACATAAATAATAAATATCATGAATAAAGTTACTTAGATTTTGCCATGTGTGGAATGTTGAAGGAAAACATGCAATAAATATCATTCTTGCAAAAAAAACTCAAAATATTGCACATTAAAAACCTTAGAACAAAAAGGTATGTAGAGTTCTAAACTCTCTTTTTCTATAAAAACCCTAAATAACAAAATCCAAATTATTTAAACAATTGAGCAAGATTCCATTTGACACAATGTTGACATCCCATTATTTTGACATATTTTAAATTAAAAAAATGTTCACAGCAAAAAGAGCCTTAAAAACCAATAAAAAGAATAAAAACACATTATTCCCATATCATGCCAGCAAAAAACCAAATAATTTCCTTAAAAAACCAATAAAAAGAATAAAAATTCGTTATTCCCTCATCATGCAAACATACAAAAAGAAAAGTAAAAAATACACTATTCCATTTGCAATTTACAAATAAATCACAAAATAATTACTTAAAAAAACTCAAAATTGCATACAAAATAGAAAGTTTTTTTTCTCTAACCACTTTACATTTAAAAAAAACAATTAATACAAATATAAGTTAAACAAACCATCAATAAATATACACACTTTCAAATTTTTTGATTTGCATTTTAATATACAATGTACAAATCAAAGGTTCAAGTCAAAATAGCCAAAGTGATCTATCACTGAAATGAGAATCAATTTAGATGAGATAGTGATATATGCAACATAATTAATATGTGATGGTCATGGCTAGTAAAATGACATTGATAAGGAATATCTTATATTTGGTCTGAGAAGTTTGTTTTGTTTCATGAATATTAAAAAAATTATGGAATCATTTATGGAGTTTTCTTATATCTTATCCTTGCCTGTTACCAATATGATAAGATGGAATATCATCTCAATTTACAAAATCATTTATATCGTTTTCTTATATTTATATGGATATGATGCGGTAACTATAATATAGAATATAACCTCACTTTCGAGAAAAAAATAAAAATTTCATATTAAAAAATCGTTTGAAAAAATCATTTGATGGCATAATATCTAAAATCGTTAGTGAAGGAGCTTAGAGTGATTGATTTCTAATTAGTTTCTTTTATGTAATAAATTTCAAGTAATAAAATACGAAGAATGTTTTTTTTCGAACCTTGCTAAAAGTAGCTCGATGGAACATTTTCTGAGATATAAAGTCAAGTCTTATACCTTTCATTATCAAAATATTATGTGATTAAGCAATATAAAAAATAAAAAATGATTATGTCAATTTTAAAAATAAAATAAGATAGAATAAATAGAGTGATTTACTTTATTGTATTACGCATTAGAATTGTTTTTACTGATCATTATTTTGTTTTGATTAAAAAAAATTGGAGATTCTACCTTGTTTAACATTATGGATTGAATTTTATTAGTTTTCTATTAATATATAAAAATTATTTATTTACAGTGTAGTTGGTTCATGTTTTATTATGTAATGATTGTTAGTGTAGACTTTACACAACACAATGTCATGCAGATAGCTATAAATTAAACCTCTCAAACACTCAAAATCTACAGATTAAACCATTTAAACTTAGTTTTTAAAAATTTATGCCGGATTTTAGTTACAATTAACTAGAAAAGATGTGAAAAAAGTCATTATGCAACATGTAAATATCGAGACTTTTTAATGGTTACTATGCACCAAAATTTATGCGAGTCTTTTCCCTTTAGTAAGAAATTATTTTTTCGCTGGTTCAAACTAATAGATATAGTTAGTTAACATATTTAATTTTTGTTTAATTGGATTAAATAACTAATTCAAATAAATACAATAGATAACTCATTAATAATTAAGTGAAAATTAGATTCGCACCATAAATTTATTTAATTTATATTAAATAGTTAAATACTTATAAAAATTGATCATTTGTATTATATATTATTTTTACAATAACCATTTTTTTATTACACTTTATTTTTTTACAAATTTGTTTTAAGCACATGAAACTGAAATGGAATTTAACAAATAAATTAAATTATAGTAAAAAAATTATATAATTTAGTTAATTCAATAAGAAATCAGTAAAAATTATTAAAATGTTAGAATTCAACAACAATTAACTAAGCAAATAAAGCAACTCCATTTTTTATATTTATATTTTATTAATGAATGTATTCAATCTATCTTTCACAACATACTTGGCAAGAACAACTAACTTTTAAAATATATATATCTATACTTTACACAGAAATGTAAAATTTCTAGACAACCATCTCAACAAAAACATGATCACTACAATAAGATATTATTATTGTGTCTGGTGGATGATTCTCCATGTCACTATTGCAAAATTATAATTAACAAACTACCCCAATTTACCAATTATGATTAACCTAAATTGACTCAATTCTAAACCTTAACACTAATTTGAATCCACTATTTTTACTTTAATCGCTTGTTATACTCTGTAAGTGGCTTTGTAATGAATATAATAAATCATGAAGTATGTAAGGAAAAAAAATTAAGTGTTTAATTATATTAAGTTAGTTTGATTGTCATTTTGGTAGAAACGGTGTTATTTTGTTAATTTACTTTAGTTTAAATTATTGAGGGGAAAAGTTGTTATTCTTTCTGTTAGATTTTAAATTTTAATATATATATATTTGTGCCATTAATTAAGGCTTTTATAAACTACAAGGTGTTGTCGCTCAAATTGTACACTAGATTTGCGACAACGCTCAGGGCAGGGGTTGTCACTCTAATCCTAACCGTCTCAATTTAAGTTGTCTCCCTGCACCAGGCTAAGGTCGGTGGTCCCTACGGATGAGATGATGAGTTCGAGAGACACAACTGAATGGCCAAGAAACTTGGTTAAGGATAACTGGCAAGTTAAAATATTTAAGCACCACTTGATTAAATTTAAGAATTTCTTAAGTGTGAGATTCGTGCCTCAGGAGTCAAATTACTTGCACAATATAGATTAAATTCCAAGTTACCAGATGAAAGGTCGTTGCTAGGATGAGAAATTGTCCTATATGAGATGCGACACCTAAAACTAAGTGAGATGCAAGATCTTGGTTAATTTTAATTAGAATTACTATTCTAGATTAAAACCCTCAATTTAGCCATCTTGAAGCAAGTCTCACAAGAAGGTTACAAAAACAAGCCCGCAAGAAGGAGGATATGGCCTCATTAATGATACCTTCCATGAGGTTCTAACAACCCACGTGCCTTTGCTCCTACAAGGGATGTCCACAAGAGAACTTCAAGGTCACATGTTTTAACCTTAGTGCAAGGATCAAGTGTCGGAAACCAAGAGAGAGGGGGGGTCCTATATTTCTATCAACTAAGCTTATGCTTGGAGGTATATTTTAAAGATGCCCTTCTAATCCTAGAATGATATGCAAGACATGAGTGATGAACTTAATTGAGATTATTAAATGACCTTTAAGTACCTTAAGTTAAATTCAAGAGAGATGCAACCATGAAATGCCAAGTTATATCAATAACAATAACATTCACAAATAGCCACTCTAGAACATTAGCAATTTCTTACAAGCCTCTTTCAACTCCTTATGTTATTCAAATGAGATTGATAACAATGAATAAATTGAGAATTAGCTACCAATGCAATGCAAGCACTAATGAGCTATGTGAAAACTTTAAGATGAAAATCAAAGTTATGAAAATAATGCAATACAAGCAATGCAATAAGGATTTTCAAATATCTTTGTTAGGATTAGCCCTACTTCATTCACTTTTCCAATAGCATTAGAAAATATGAATATCGATCGAAGCTCTAAAAATGAATTCTTATGAACTTAGTATCTTCTTAAAGTGTTACTTTTCTTAATTTTTCTTAGGGCTATATTGTCCTTTGCTTTGATAATTGCATTTCCTCATTAACACATTACATTCACCCCATAACATCATAACATTATTCATATTTACATTGTTATTTAGCAGCATATGCAATTATATAGAAAAAACAATATCATCATCATCAATGTAGCAGAACATGAAGGAACAATAGAAGAAAAGTATTCACACATAGAGACACTAGGATTGGTCTAAGACCATAGCAAAACCTACTATGGGGAAACCCTTTCAAATTCTTCTTCTTATTATATTGTCATTGAATGATTTAGAAAAAGGGAGTACAATAATCGATATCTTCAACCATAAACCTATCAACTAAACAATATCCATGAAATGAAGTCATCGATACTTACACTTAAAAACCCCGATTCTGAAGCCTGTAATGGACTGTCACTGTCTACGTTCAACTACTGAACACTGTGGTCCCTGAGAGAAATTTTTAGACAACTGAAATTCCATCATTTAGGTCTTGTTCACATGGAGGAGGATTCATGTGTGCTACTAGGAATCTTTCAGTCTCTCTCTAGAGCCTACAAGCGAGTGACTGCAATCTGCGACTAAGATTCTGAAACCTTAAATGTTGGTTGAATGGAGAACGAGTTGTGCATGTGAATAGGATGCTTCAATCGCATGGATGAGCCTAGTAAGAATTGATTGCAGTCAAGATCTCTATGGCATGTCCCTACAACTAAGGTCCAAAACCCTAAAATAGAAATGCGAGCTTCGGACCCTGCAATTTCATCTTTGAGTGAATTTGTTCCTCCGCAGACAAGCCTCATACCTGTGCGAGCCAAAAACGAAGATAGAAGTGTGTCTCATGATGATGTCCAAATGAGGTAGAAGTCAATTTTATTTATAGCCTTCCAAGGGTGTCCAATTTGCTTTAGGGTTGACCTTATCAAATATGCACATGTGGGCTTTTCTTCATAAGTACACTTTCCCTTATCCATTTTGAGTGATCTTTAGGTCAATTTTGGTCCTATAAAAAAGAGGAATTCAATAAAATAATCATCTTTCATCAAGTGAGTTTTCCAAAGTGGAATTTGGCCACAATTGCATATTTTAACACTTCCTCTCAACTAGGGATAATTCCACCTGGTAACTTCCTCCTCCCACATTTACCCAAGTAACTGGTCAACTAAGGTAAACATGTGACGAGAAGTTACTATGATATGATTTGACTCCCTATGTGTTAGTTAAGGAAGTGGAATCGATGGAAACAGACCATACTAGACCTTCTACACCTTCTACAAGAATCCTAGAACGCATCCCAGTCATTCCCCTTACCAGACTATGGGTCCCACTAAGGTTTAGACCATCAAACCCTTGGACACTCCCTTGATATGGAAAAGGGTGTGTCTAGGAGGCTCCAAATGCTCTTACAACATGGGTATGCATGTGTTTGGGGACTTTTCTCCTCAAAGCTATGCCTGAAACTTCAGGATTTGTACTACTTTTCAAGCCCATAATCCAGGTCATTGCCCAAAAACACTTGTAGCTTTCACAATCCATAATTTACATAATGTAAGACTTACAAATCAAAAACTAACTCCGGGACGAGGCATAATCGTCCCCAAACGAGACTGGCATTCTATCAAATAGTTGGCATCAATGCATCTATAGGAAATGAATACAACGCAGAGCATAAATGAATGATAAGTCATATGAGACTTGACAAGAAGGATCACCACCCTCTCCCCTTAATTATTTTGACATCAATTAGGTCTTGCATCCATTATCCTTCTAGTTACAAGTAAATACATGAAATAACCTTAATATAGCTAGTCATATAACCATCCTTACAACCAGAATTAAACCATGTAAATAACAATGAGATAACATCTATTAAGGCCACATAATAACAAGTGAAAAAGCAAGAGAACTTAGCTTCTATTAAACATAGGGAAGATCTGACCAGGTTCAAGACTTCCACATACCACCCAACCATAGACATGGCTGAACCAAATCTTTCTTTCATCCATTCACCCCTATGCCTTATTCCAAACATGAATTTTGGATCTCATGGATAAACCAATCCAAAAACAACCAAGGGAATCCATAGGTTAAACCACCTCCACCCTCACCAAACCGTGATCTCACCAAAACCAGTACTGAAATCACAAAACCAAACTAAGTTTGGAATGCCTCTAGACTCCATCACTATCCTTGAGGAATTTTACGTCTCCTTTCCCTCGGACTTATACTGAAATCCACACCGGATCACTAGGCCCCTAAACGAAGACACCAGTTTATGGGATTTGAAGCAATCCACACCAGATCACTAGGCCTTAATCAAGACTCCACCCTCCCTTAGAATTTACCCTGTATCCCACCAAAACTAATTATGGATTCCTGGGCCTTTATAAATTTCCTAAGACCACCTCCACCTCAGATTATGAAACCATTCGACAATTCCAAAGCTCAAAACTGAGAAAAAAAAACCATCCCACCATGGCTATCCGGAAAAAGGAAAGGCAAGGCTGAAAACCACTACCATAACCTGCCAAAATCATGCTACTGATAGCAAGAGAACCATATACTAACATGCAAAGCCATGCATGTCAAAACCATCTAGGAAATCACACATGAAATATGTTAACTGCATGTTTTCCTGCTAAAGCTACTTGATCCTACTACTCCTTGCTTGATCTTTGCTACCCTTTCCTTTCCTTATCCTTTCTTTTCTAGTTTTTCCCTTCCTATCTTCAAAGCTAGAATTCTCCAAGAAAACTCTAAGTTTCCAAGAGTTTGGGAGAGAGAATCATGAGAAAGCTCCAAAACTGAACTAACCAAAAGCCATGAACTGATCCTAAAAATCCTTTTTATTAATGAGGCCTCTATTTTCTTCGTTTTCCATTATTTTCCTTCAATTTCCTCCTCACATGCAACATGTGACCTTTCACCTTCCTTTTCTCCTATTTTCCTTTATTTTCATAAATAAATGTGCCAAAATACCTTTTTCCTCTTTAATGCCTTAGCCATTGCCTTTTTCAATTTCCCTTAGCCATAAACACATTTAGTGATGCCCACTAGGATATCTTTTCCCAACATTCAACTTGGAATAAGTGTCCCTTAATAGTGGTCTTATTTTTCCTTTATTAACTTTTATTACATGAACTTTTAACTGGGGGCTCTTACAACCTACATCATGTCACGTGTATCTTGACATCAAATCATATCCAATCACAAGTATCTCATCATCACATATTGTCATTATTCATCTCAATTGATCTCTTTCTTATTCCTTCTTATCTCTTGATTGTCCCTGCTCATATGCTGAACATTCTTGAATCTAAAAGAAGAAGAGTTTTGACATTGGAGGGGAGCTTAATCTACCACCCTCTATCCATCGGGGAGCCACTTCTACCACTCAAAATCTCTGCTAGTACGGAGCCCAATTCTACCATCTGGGAAAAATTAGCAGGGATCTAAATCTATGACCTGCATCATCATCAGAGAGCATATCATCAGGGAGCGCATCTCGACCTGGAACCACATTGGGGAGCATATCTCAACCTAGAATCTCATGGGGGAGCTAAACATCTATGACACCATATCGAGTAATATGCGATATAAGGGAGCTACTACTCAACCCATCCTATTTCCTACCAATCTTCCTGACAATGACCCTCAATAGTCATGTGTTATAACACTTGCATCATAATCATCTTGGGTTGTACACCCTAATTACACTCTCAACCCATTGGCCAAATGGGGAACAGTAATCCCAACAAGCCCAGCTTGTAGGTATGATGCCAAATCGGTTATACTTTACAAAGACCAAGATAGGGTGAGCTACTAATCCAACCCTATGGGTAACAGATAGGGGAGCAACATCTACGACCCTATTTTCTAGAGATCCCTCAACCCCAATAGCCCTCTATCTCAATTCCTCACCCTGGGAGTTCAGGCAGGGGGAAGAGTTGGCTTGGTGTTCTCAATAAGCGATGCTCTTTGTATATCAGCAACATATCATCGTGTGTGTATCTAGTAATCATCATTTCTCAATAGCAGTTGTCTCATGTTCATAATGGACATCAAATCAAATATCATATAAAACAAAAATATATATTTCACAAAAAGGATACCAAAGTCATCCTCCCTCACAAGGAGGTGCCAATGATAAGCCTAATTTTGTCTCATACAGTAGCACTATCTTAATGAAGGTGTCATAGTCCCAACTTTATGCGTGATTATCTTCCAATCAAGTCCCCCTCTTTGTCATTGCAATGTATCCATGTCATATCCATAACTTTCTTAAACATCTATCCAAAAAAAACTTCTTCATCCTACCTCATAGCTAGCCATGCTAGCAACTTTGTACTCATCCTCAATTGTGCTTAAAGCTATGGACCTCTCATATCATGGAAAATCTAATAACAAGGTAGCAACCAGATGTGCTCATCAATAATAATCCCAAACATCATCAGTACATCCATGCAATCACATATCACATGAAGAATGTCTTAGTCCAAAAATTGTTGATTTCATGCAAATATCTCAAAGGGTACTTAGTTGAAACTTAATGCATATGAAGTAACTCAATCATGAATTCACTCAAGTTCAACATATGTGAATCGGTGTTCAAACAAAACATTAATTCTTCAATCAACTATTAGTTTCCAAGCTAGGTTCAATAATACATTTTCATAACTTCTTGAAATTCAATCAGAGTGTCCAAGGATTTTCATTTCCACTTTCCAACACTACTTCAATAGCTTCGCAATATAGATTTTATTTTCCCAATTTTAGAAATCAAGTCATCATGCTATGATTCATTATTTCAAGCTTCAGAAGCCATCTCCCTCTTACTTAGATCATCAGAGGTTCATTGTCTGTCAGTAGTATAATGTCAACATATAAGATCAAAGCCAAAATAAAAATCATACCTTGGAACACTTCTGAGTAAAGGTTTGGATCATCTCATCATTATGAATTCACCAGATAACTGTCAATGTGGACACATCAAAGATCGAGGATCTTGCTTCATACAATACTCTCTGCAAACATAACACTTTACCAAAACAATATTTTCACTCTTACATAAATCAATATTTAACAATCAAATCAACTAAGTCAGATTATCAAAGTTTATATGCCAGATAAAAACTAATCTCAAAATCATCAATATCACAGTATCAAATTCTTTAGACTAGGTGACGGGTAGAGCTCTCATCAAGTCTTAACTTCATATATTATTATGCCAACAAGTTGTTATTTAATTATCAAACCAAGCATCATCAAGTCATCCTCGTGATCATAATATAAGTCAAATAGGTTCCATCCATTTATTGTGAGATTACTTCACACTGAAACATAATTTTCAATAATTCAGCCATTGTGCTAAGAACAAGGAGGCCAATAAAAACCATTATCGAATACCAATATTAGTCATTGAAAGTCACTATGCCTATATAGCATTGTTATCAAGGAAAATCATCAGTCATCAAATCAAGTCATTAGTCATCAGGTAAAATCCCAAATTTTCTATCATAGTGAGATCTATAGTCTAGAACATATCTCAATCGTCAAGTCAAAGGTCTAATTCATTATCATGTCAAAACTCTAAACACTTCTCACCTATATCAATCAACCAAATCTAGTCAAACTCTTGCAGCACAAACTTCAATGGTTAAATCATAATGACGTATCTATATGCATATCTCGGTCACCTACAAACACAAGTTCAGTCTACATATTCATATTATAATAAAAAATCAAACTTCCCTACTCATAGAACATTTTTTTGTCTTCTTAATGTCTGTAGGAATGACATCGTTCATGTGAACATCTGATTTCGTGCACAAAACTTCATTTTTTTTGTCTTACAGGCATAACCACATCGATAGGCCTTCTTCTGTGTGTTTGGGAGACTACATTCGCACCCTTGACAAGTCACTTTAGTCATATTTTTTCATGTCAGCAACCTATCTATAAAATTGTCATGCATCAGCAGATCTATTAGATCATAAAGTCAAACATACATCCAGCATGGTCATAACAGGTTAGCATCAACTACTTCACCATCACATCATGACATCAATCTTTTATAAAGGGTTAGATTCAAATAGCTAATAGGAGTATACTTCAATAATCACGATCACAACATTATTTCGTTGTCACATAACTCAATCAAGTCATAAAATTCAATTTTATCATATGCCATAATTACTAAACACATCAAAACATAACCATGGTCAACAAAATATCCTAAATATCAATCTCATTGCTATACTTCTATCATCATGGCCACCATGCTTTTCACAAACATTATCAATAGTATCAAGTTACCATCTACTACAATCAAGGTGCTAACCTTCTTTATGGAATCAAGATATCCAAAATGATAGGTGTAGACAAACATCAAGTATAAAAATATATCAAAGATCAATCTTAAGTAGCTTCATAGAATCAAGAAGTTCATCATGTCTAAAGGATAAAATACTTTCTTACTACTAAGTGTGTCATATCATCATAGGAACCGTGAATCCAAATCACTTTCATGTACATGTATGATCATTTGATAAGGAGACGTTCTCATCATACCTTATGACTTACCTTGCCATCAATATTGCAGCTGAAACATAAGTTTGAAACAATATATGATGCATACCTTGTGGTATTCAAATACATGTGCACCTTCTTATTTTACATAGGTATCTTGTAGCACTTTGTCACATTTTTATCATGTTCCTCTTTTTTGATGCCAATTCTTCTCTTCCTACACTAGCCATGATCCTCATGAGGTATCCACTTATCATAATTCATCATGAGGTTAGAAGCATCCAAATACTCAAATATACATGCAGGAATAATAATTAATAATCAAAACAATAATTAGATCCATAAGTCTAAACAAAATTAAATACATAAAGCAGTAACATAAATCAAAAAGTACTTGTCTTCATTGAGAGGTGATCATCTCCCTTTTGAACTAGCCTTCAAGAGCCATCACTATCCATAGTCCACTCGATGCCTTCAATATGTATTCATCAAATTTATTAGCAATCAAGCCTAATAAAATCTATCCCATATAGGGCTTCATCAAATCTGTCGCAAGTGCTTAAACATCTTCACATTGACCATGTTAGGGTGTTTATATTTCATATCTCAAATATTTTCCACAAACCAGGGTTTCTCTCAAACCCTTCTAATATTTTTCAATCTTTAATACATAAATTTCCTAAGGTTTCCTTCAAACCGTAGAATTATTTTAGGTCTCCACCATCCTCTTCTTGCATCCATAAATGTTGTCATCATAGGGGGGATCCCCATGACTTTTATTCTGCCGATCTCTAATACCATATTAAGTTTTCTTAAGGCTATATTGTTCTTTACTTTGATAATTGAATTTCTTCATTAACACATTACATTCACCTCATAAAATCATAAAATTATTCATATTTACATCATTATTCAGCAGCACATGAAATTATATAGAAAGAACAATATCATCATCATCAATGCAACAGAACATAAAGGAACAATAGAAGAAAAGCATTCATGTATAGAGACACCAGGATTGGTCGAAGACCAAGGAAAAACCCAGTATTGGGAAAACCCTTTCAAATTTTTCTTCTTATTAGATTTTCATCAAATGATTAAGAAAAGAGAATACAATAACCCATTATCCAACCATAAACCTATCAACTAAACAATATCCATGAAATGAACTCATCAATGCTTATAATCAAACATCCTAATTTTGAAACCTATAATGAACTGTCATTGTCTGCAATCAACTTCCGAACACTGTGGTCACTGAGAGAAATATTTGGACAACTAAAATTCCATCATTTAGGTCTTGTTCACATGGAGGTGGAGTCATGTGTTCAGTCGCATGGATGAGCCTAGTAGCAAGTGATTGCAGTCGAGAATATGTTTTTCCACAGACGATCCTCAAACCTCTGCGAGCCAAAAACTAAGATAGAAAATTATCTCATGATGATGTCCAAATGAGGTAGAGGTGACTTGTATTTATATCCTTCCAAGGGTGTCCATTTGCTTTAGGGACAACCTTATCAAATATGCACATGTGGGCTTTTCTTCATAAGTACACTTTCCCTTATCCGTTTTGAGTGATATTTAGGTCGGTTTTGGTCCTCTTGAAAATAGGAATTCAATGCAATCATGATCTTCATCAAGTGAGTTGTCCAAAGTATAATTTGACTATAGTTTCATATTTTAACACTTTTATCTTTGCTACCTCTTATATCAGACTTTACAATGCTTATATTAGACCTTATTAATCATATGACAATCTTCCATAATCACTTAGAAAGTCATGAATGCATTGCCATAAACCTTTCTTAACACTTAAGATTAAATGTAAGATGCTTAGAGCCTTATTTCAATGTATTTTAGAGCTTGTTTAAGGTGTGTATTCGGATATTTTACCACTATTATTAGATGACTTTAGATTTGATAATAAAACATTGAGGGGAATGATAGAGTTGGAGAGAAAACGCTTAACCCTAAGGCCTTTCTAGATGTGTAGTTGAATTCCCAAGGTGCACTAGAATTCTTCCAAACACCTATAACACAAATATTACCCTTGATAAAAAAATGGATCGGCCCTCTTGTGACTAAAACTAGGGCTTCTAGGGTTGAATGATGGACTATCAAGACCTCAAGCCCTTGACATCTCCTTTAATGAGTGATGAATCCTACAAACCACTTGTTATCTCAACATAGCATAAATCAATGATACCATGAGATAAGAAAATACTTGAAAACTTTGCCAAAACTTACCCTAGGCTTGAAAAAAAAAAAATTGGTGTCAAAAATAAGTTGCAAAACCCCATAATAAGCCAACATGAGACTAAACCTAAGATAAAAATTCCTAGTAGGGATTTGGTTAGGAGCAATGCCCCTCTAGGGCTTGCGACTATCAGGGATAGACATCCTTAGGCCCGTGGTTCTCTAACTAAAGGCCACAAGGGCCTACATCCTGCCTCAAAAAGGCATTAAGGCTTGCAGCTAAGACCTAAAGGTTTGTTGCGAGGGTTATGAGCCCTCACAACGGTTGCAAGGAAGAGAAAAAAAATCCTTGAGAGGCCTGCGATTAGCCTCCAACAAACTAAGAAACCCCACGACACCCCTACAGAAGAAAAACAACCTAAAACTGATGATGAAATTCACCTCCAAGGGTTATGGCCCCCATGTTTGGCTAAGTTTTGAGTTACTAAGAGATAGAAATGCTAGAAATCACCCTCTAAGGTCTAGATCAACCTCCTTCTCTTGAATGAATAGCCCAGAAATTAATTTATGCTTCAAACCCTTGAGCTATCACCTAAACAAATGAAATATAAAAGACCTAAGAACCCAATATATACAAAAAATTCAATAAAACCCCAATAATTATTTACAAAGCTTAAAAAAATAAACAAGGGTTAGTGGAGAATTAATTTACAAATATTTACAATATTTACAAAATAAAATTTTCTCTAATTTACATAATAAAACTTTGTAGCACAAGTAAAATAATTTTGGAAATAATGATAGAATAGTTTTTTAAAATTTTTGCAAAGTCCTCCTCCATAAGACATTCATTAGATTAAGACTTGGAGCCAAACAAGGGTGTGATCCCTTCATAGTCTGTGAACTTGGAGGCCAAGTGAGACAACAATCTATAACTCAATGCGCTTCAAATAAGATATTATTAAACAAAAGGGGTTTGATTCGTACAATAGATCTATAGGCTTGAAGATGCCTGCCATACTTCGCTAGATATAGAGTATTTACTCTCATCCAACACCTAAGGCAAGATACATATACCAATATATGTTCCTACTACCAGAAATTGAAATAATAATTGACAATATAATAGCTCAAAGCATATCAAATAAACATCCAGCACGTATTATAGATCAACAAATGAGAGACACTTTGAATTGAAACCCAAAGAATTTTTATTAAGTGAAAAAAAAATTAGCAAAGCCTTGCTCAATACATCAAAAAACGGTTATGTCATCCAAAGATGAAATGAGGAGCTTCATAGCTTCCTTATATATAAAATGAGAGAAAAAAACCCCTCCAAGTGGAAAATAATGGTTAGTTGGCTTGATCCTCGTCAAAATAATCTCATCCAATGATCGTCAATTGAAATGACTTGGTCTCCACCATTGATTGGAAGTTTATTTTTTATTTTGAGGTAAAATTCAAGTTTCTCTTAAAACCCATTTTTTATTAATCCAAAAAATAATATTTTGGACTAATATCTTCAAAAAAATTAGTTTCACTTAACCACCATGGTCCAAGGGGTCAAATTTTCTTAAAACAACAATATTTCCCTTGGTGGAGGACCTCCAAAATTTAATTCTTTTTTTACCCACAATTTTTTGGTGGTTTTCCACTTGAAGAGAATTTAATTAATTTTTTGACTCAAAAATAATCAATTTTTGGGCTAATTATTTTCTTTTCACTTTTGCCAAAAAAAATTAGTTCAAAGACTCAAGGGGGGATTAATTATTTTTTCCACCCTCAAATATTTAGCCATGGTATCTAAGTATGAATAACCATGAACTAAAATGTTTTTATAGGATATTACAATTTAATTCAACCCTTAGAAGGGGAAATACACCTTTAAACATAAACCCTCAAGACACTACCAAATTCTGCGAGACAATTTGGTCTAGTATGAAAATTACATAGACTCGATAAACACTAGGATTCACCTAAGACCTTGTGAAGCAATTCCACCCTAACTTTTGCGTATACATGGGAGAAAAACTTTGTCGATTATGCATGTTTACAAAAACACATAATTTGGGGAGGTTAAAAAGCTTCCTAGGATGAAATCCTTTGACAAAAGTCATAGGTTTACTTAAGTGTTATTACATGGTTTAATAGTCATACTTGAATCATTTACAACATAAATTGAAAAAATTGTGTTTACAATCATGAAACTGATGTTGAGTGATGATAATGATCTCTGAAAAAAATTGTTCTACTCCCTTACACCCTGCTTCTTGGATTGTTGACAAAGTGTGGGCAACACAAGGAATATCTATTTCATATTTATATAGGGAAATATGAGATTTAAAAAATGCATTTAAATAAAATTATTATTATTATTATTATTAGTAAGGGTTTTGAGGGTTTCAATGCATCTCATATTTCAATGGGAACAACGAACCTAGGGGTGATCTGTAACTATCGTGGACATCAATGGACAATTGTCATAACAGATCTAATAAATTATAATTAAAAAAATATAGAATTTACACTAAGAGGGTTTATATCTCTTTAGATTTATGGATCTGTAAATTATTGTATATTGTGTATGCATGAAAATTATAATTATGTAAAAATAGAGAATAGTGAAATAAAAATCACAAACCACAATTTGACACAAAATATAACATGGGAAACCCTTTAGGGAGAAAACCCAGCTAGAATGTGTAGTCGCTTTGCTCTCTTTCTCTCAATAGAAAATGGTTGTGAGTACAAAGAAGTAAATCTTGTGGCTTATGGAATACTACAGTGTGCATATCCTCTCTATGTACTCTCTCATTATCCCTCTTGACTACTTTTCTAGTCTATGGAACAAATGCACTCAAAAAGAATGGAACACCTTTTCCTCCTAGTGGTTTGGTTATAACACAACCCGATAGCCTACAAGTGGTTAGGCTTGACACCCTTAACTCTTAACTAGAGTTACAATATGGACTCTTGTGTAGTTTTATTCATCATGATCATGTATCTAGTTCATTTTCCATGAATAATGGGGATTCACGTGGAATCCTCTCGAATTCTGGTGGTGAAAAGGGGAAGCTCAACTTTCAAGTGTCATAACTTTTTCATGCGTACTCTAATTAAGGTGATTTTTTCATTGTTGGAAAGGTATATATGTGTAGAATATGAAAAAATATTTTACGTTAAATAAGAAAATTTTAATACTTAAAAAATGTTGTTTTATGCCTCATAATGCTCCTATAAGGTTTCAAACCCCAATTTTTCAAACTAGGTTTTGCTAGTAAAAATGGTCATGTGATCTTATTCATCCATGTTTTCCACTCTGAAAGCATCAAGATGAATAAAAAATAATATAATGATCCAATTCATATTAGGGGGCCCAACATCCCTGCCTCACCACCTCCCCACTTTTCATTCTCCCTACATAGAGGATTGTAACAATATGGTTAATAATAGACCAAAATATCATAAGGCAAAATCATCCTACTTTGTCAAAAAATTGGAGGAAATCCCTAAAGTTGAAGTTTTTTCTCCTCAGGATAGATCATGAGCTATGCAACTAGTAGAAAGAGGATTAGTAGGGAAATTTATGGGGACTTTTCCCTATCTGCATTCAATAAAAAATTGGGTGGAGAAGAACTGGAAACCAATGATCAAGGGAGAAGTGATGGTTTTATTCTATGGACAGGGTTTTATACCTTTTTCTTTGAGAGAAGGGAATATTGAGACTTGATTTTTGGTAGTGGACCATACTTCATGGGTGCTCAATTTTTTGAGTCGAAAAAATTTATTTTCCTATGCCCAAATCTGTGTGGAGGTAGATCTAGAGAAAGGGTTACCTACAGCCATCAATCTGAATCTAGATATTTTGTCTCACATTTAAGAAGTAGATTATGTTCAATTTCCCTTTAAATCCAACGTGTGCCATGAGCATGGCCACTTTGTGAGAAACTACAATAAAAATAAGAAGAGTAATTATCCAAACTGACAAAGGAAGGGGATCGATGGCAGAAACAAAAGAGAAGAATTTATCGAGATAGAAAAACAAACAATCAATCAAGACAACTAGATCATAAATGAAATTTGGACAAGGGAGAAGGGTCAGATTCTCCTGAAATTAGAGATTAGTCTAAGGAGGATGGCTCTAGTTGATCTAGTGTGAAAAAGATGAATAATATCACCTTTGAAGCATTGAACCTGGTAGCTAAGGAAGGGAAATCCCGCCTCTCCAAAAGGGCCAGATCCACCCTTGGTTGAGAAAACCCTAGCCGAAAAATTGAATGAGAATCTGTTTCCATTTGCAGAGGGCCCAATTATGGACCAGCAATCACAAGTCTCCTCTTCTAAGGAAGAATTCCTCTCACCATGAAATCCATGGACTTGGCCTTCCTTTACAAGTTTCAATGATGAGAAAGCATAGGTGGAAAAATAAAATGAACAAGAAATACTTTAGAGAAAGGTGAGAAGCTAACAAAATGGGGAGATCAGAACTGAAAAATTAGAAAAGACAAGGAATTGAGCCTTCAATATACACTTGATCCAAATTGAAAGAGCTTTGAAATACAAGGAAAGGAGCAAACACAACCCCAGCACAAGGGGATGTTCATACAAGTAGTAAGTAATGAAAATTATCTCCTCGAATTGTAGGGGACTTCAATAAAAAAAAAAAATAATAAATAAA
>APFE030423906.1:7622-22399 GCA_000404065.3 Pinus taeda | reverse complement strand
TGTGTTAATGTGTGCATGCTCTTGATGCTTTATTGTTATTGATGCTGCTATATTGATGATCAACGTAGAGGAGCTTATGTATTGTGTATGTATTCCACAATAGTACATGATCAGGATAATCTACATTGAATATGTGTTTATTATTCAAAATTTCTACAAACTCTTCCTTTTGTTTCCTTATGTTTTCTTCCCTTGCTAGTATCTTTTATCATTCTTCTTATTCAATTTTCTTTATCAATTCTTCTTTTTGTTTCTTTTTTTGTAATTCCTCTTCTTTTCTCTTCTTCAATTATTTCTTTCGCTTCTGCACATATTCCCACTTATTAATTTCCTATTCTTCTTTCAATTTGAATTCCTCCACGTTCTTTCACTCTTCTTCTTGTTTCTTCTCTTCTTCCAATTTTTTCCTCCTTGCTTCTTTCCATTCCTTCCTTTCTCTTTCTACTTCAATTGAGCCCTTGGTATTTGGATTTGAATCTCCTCCTCCTCTTCTCTTCTAGATCATGCCTCAACTTCTCCTTTAGCCCAACATCAACTTGAGTGACAACATCTTATTGGGTTTATTATATATCAATTATTGTTACATGAAATTGTTGTTGTTGCAACAAAAACCCTCCAAAATTTGGCCCACACTTGAATTTTGGAGCCTACTATGGATCTTGCAATTATTCATTCCACATTGGATTTATGGTTGGTCGGTAAGTGTCAAAGTCACCTACTCACACATGCTCTATCCGTAATAAGTTCATGAGTGCTATCATATATTCTAGCTTGAATAGGCATAACACAATTCCATCAAGGTAGTTCCTCTGAAATTTTCAACCTATGTCAATAGTCAGTGCGGACGTTCATCGACAATCTCTCACTTTTGGTTGTGATTGTTCTTCTATCTTGGTGACTTTTTTTCCAACTATCGCTTTTACGCACCTTCACTTTCGTAAGAGTCACTTTCCTATTTGAAACTATTTATTTTTATTGTTTGAATATAATAAGTGTCATTTTCATGTTGTCTTCATTATGCCATATGTCACTTTCAATTTACTTTGATTTTTTGAAGTATCTTTTGCACTTTCCCATTACTATCGCAAATGTTATATTTCGGCAGGACAATCATCACATATAGAAAAAATGTAGTTTTTGTCTTATTTCAAGGGATAACCTTTGTGTTAATGAATCATTATTATCATGTAGACATGTATCTCACTCATTCCCAAAATTTCAAGCACTGTCATAGAAGTGTCATCACAAAGTGTACCTTTAGTGTTACACTTGGGGAAATGTGTTGCTATGTCATTGCATTAGGGGTATTATGTTGTTAATTTGTCTTAGTGATAAATATTTCTTGGTCAAACTTTCTAAGTAGGTGATCATAATTATTTTTTATCATTCTTCACTTTGGTCTCATTGATCCCACACTTAACGAAATCTGGAAAATATCATGTTGGCCTCACTCAACCTTTCTGAACTAGGAACTGCACATGTTCAGTCCTCAAGCTTCAACCTTGTATATTGGGATTGCACAATGCATATTCCCTGTCTTCAAGAACTATGTGTTGCACAATCTCAGTGCTCAATCTGACCCTTGAGCTCTAGAATTGTGTAGTATCTCCCTTCAATCAACCTCCATTGTGTAGTCTCAAGCATTAAGCCTCCAACTTGAGCTCTTGAAATGTGCAACACACATAATCCCTGGGCCTACTTATGCCCAGAAATACACAGTGCTCAACCTAAAGGTTCAACCTTTATGCCTGCCTCCTTGAGCCCCTCAATTGCATAATTTCCTTCCCTGACATGTTTGAACTATGCATTGCATAGTCTCAAGGCCCAAGCCTTAGCCTTGACCTCTTGAACTATGCAACTAGGAAGTTTCTAAGCCTATTTCCCCATCTATCACCTGGTTATAGCTTAGTTAGTGCTTTCCATGAATGTTATGCAAAATCTATGACCATGGATAGAATTATCTTCCCTAAGCCTGGTGGACTAACCTAAAAAACTAGAAATACAAAGAAGCTATTTTTTCCTTAAAGTAAATAGACAACAGGATGAATCCTACATGGAATCCTTTGTATGATTCACTCCTTCCTTGGCTTGTATGCTCCAATCCTAGCTCTGATCCCAATTTCCCAAACAATATTGGTGAGTACCTCTTTATTTTTTAACAAGCTTGAGGAGGATAGCATATGATTGATCTGTAAGTTCATCCTTCGGATGAATCCCTCTGAGAATATTTAATGAAATGAGAGGAGTGGTTCAGTTTCATCATGAACAATGAGTCCATTGTTGCTTGATGTGTTTATGAGTCCAATAAAGGTGAAATCTCGACTTCTTTTTCATGTTTAGAGAGTTTGAAAAAGAGGTGAGAAAAAACTCCTGATGTTCCTTTTCATGGATAATCCCTCAAGTTTGAAAATGTATAAAATAATACCCAAGAGAACCTCTTAGCCATGTTCAAATAAGGTATTTCTTTTTCATAAGTAGTCTATCTTAGTCTAGAAAATGGTTAAACTTATACTGAGTAGTCATATTTTCATTTACTTTAACAAGTTTTAAAAGACAAGTGTTGGACAATCTTTTCATATTTTGGGAATTTGAAAAGAGCTGAAAGAGAACTCCTCCTGGAGGAACGAGTGGTATAAAGGGTAGAAATTGGTTCAACTCATGATGGAACTTCTCAAAACATGTAGAGGTTAATAGGTAGGCTAACAAGACCACTCATCATAGTTGTTCCTCAAGCAAGGGTAAAAACCAAATGAAAACGTATGATTAGCCAAGAAGATGGTGACGATGGAATGAGAAAACCAAACCTCATATGTAAAAAATAGTCTGATAAAAATAGAAATCATGAGAGATAGAATGAGAATGGTTTCATTTTTACACAAGCTTGAAACCTGGGAACCTAATCTTGAAATACTTAAAGATGGTTTCATTTTTATAATCTTGAAACAGAGAAAAACTATGCTTGAAAGAAGTTTTCATGTCCCCTACATGATGACTCAATCTGAGATGCATACCCCCAACCATATTATCATTCACCTAAATAGGCTACTTGTTACCAACACGTGGATGGAATGAAGGTTCATTTACAATATCAAGTGAAATATTTGACTAGTAATTTACGAGATCTAATGAGAGACTTGAATTGGAAGGGGATATGCTCCATTTTTTAATGAGATTGACATAGGAAAGGAACTATGCTCATGACACCTTGTTTCATTTTTTAATGATCTTAACACAGGAAAATGAACTTTTCTCAAAGAAACTTGTTTCATTTTTTAATGAGATTGACACAACAAAAGGAACTCTACTTCGAAGAACCTTGAGTCATTTTTTAATGCGCTTGACACAAGACAATGAAATATTATCCAAATAACCTTGATTCATTTTTTAATGATCTTGACACAAGACAAGGAACTCTACTCCAAAATACCTTGATTCACTTTTTAATGAGCTTGATGCAAGACAAGGATCTCTTCTCCAAAATCAGAACATGGCCTACAGGAGACCATGGCTCCCAAGAGGTTCTCATCAGATGGAAGAAAAATTCTCTGGAAGGGTTTCATATCAAAGTATCCAATGGAATGATCAAGGTCCAATGCCCACAGTAAATGATTCACCATACACCTGCTGGATCTAGGTCGAAAGAAGTTGAACTGACAGTGAAAGGCTCATTTTCATCAGTAGGTATATGAATGGGATAGGTTTCTACATAATTAACCTATGTCGGGGAAGATACCACGTGAACATTCAGAACAATTAGGGAAGTAGGATGATTTCTGTTCAAATAAGGACCAACGAATTAAGTTTGATAAATAGTCACAATCCTTCCATCATGCAAGAATCACATCACTCGAAAGAGAGTGGACACAAAAACATTCATAGTATAAACATAGTCTCACCCTAGGAGAAATTTGAAGTCCAAAGGGACCATGAAAATCATAACATCAATACATATGGTTTTTCATTTCAAGATAATAGGAAACTAAGGAAGGATCCCTAAGGGTTGACTAGTTATTTTGTTAAAAGCTAATAGATTCAGAGTGACGGACATAAGTTGTGGGTAACCCAAAGAGTTCCAAGTAGTGGAGGCGAGTAGTGGAGGCTAAAATACTAATAGAATCTCCCTCATCTATAACAGTGTGATGGCTAATCTTATCATAATCTTTTACCATGATCGTTAAAGGCATGTAAGAAGGGAGACAAAGTTTTGTAAATTGAATCCAATCAAAGGCAATGGCCTCTTTTCTTGGAGGGGCTTTTATTGGAATGGGAGAAATGCCCCCGTGTCCAATAGAATTAGAAGAAACAAGAAGAACCTCGTGGTATAATAGTCACTTTCTATGGGAAAAGTATGATCAAATGAAGGTTAAATCAGGTCAATAAATTTTTCAACCAATGGTTGGTTGAGAATAGACTCATGGGATCCACACTCAGAGAATGTGGGATTGGTTACATTTAGATTTTGATCAATCAGTTCATAAACTAGTGGAGGATTAGGAGAAAGCTTCTAGTAACCAACCAAACAATGAGGTTGAGAATTTGTAAGTTTTTCCAACACTTTTTAGGATTCATCCGTATAAGTACCAAGGTGAATAAGAAAATTCCCTTCAAATAACTTACATGGAAATTTGACTTTACCCTTTTTCCCATGGCCCTTACCATCACTATTTGAAGGCATGTCACTAGCATAATCTCCAGAGGCCAATGACAAAGGGTAATGTGATCATGTGGACCACACTTCTAATACCTAGGAAAACCAGGAAAATCTCTAGGAAGGTCATCACCCTTACATAACATGTAAAGGAATTTAAATTTGTGGGGTTGATTGGAAGGTTCATCCATACTAGTTTCATGGGTAGAAATGGTTTCTTGGTTATCCCCCTACTTAGTTTGCTTCTTCTTCCTCATCATTTTCTTCTTCTTCTTAGCTTCCTCATTACTAGAATCAAGACTTTCATTAGGTGAAGAGGAAGAAATGGATGATGAAACAACAGGTGAAGAAGGCAAAGGATCAACTTTAGGAACAAGTTAAGGTTGATATTGTTCAGGTGGATGAGAACTTGGTTGAGAAGCAGTTCGAACATTCATAACCATAGTGGTCGAAAACAACAAAACTAACAAACCAATGGTAAATTGGGGAAGGGATAATGCTTCCATATAAGGAGCACCAATATTTCCAAAATGAGGAAAAAGACCATGATTCCCATGAGAGGGGTATCTTTGACTGGTGGACTTGATAATTGTTCCCATTAGTCTCAACCTAATATCTACGAAGGAGGTGTCTTATGGTAAGTATGTTGTTCCATGGTCAATTTATTGGTTTTAGAAATTAATAACAAGCATAAATAAAAAATGGGTAGCTGGGAAAAAGGGTTACCAAGCAACCATGAACTGCAATATACACCTTCGAAAACAAAGGACTTAATGTATGTGCAAGAAATATCCCCAAATGTTGTGTTCATTGTATCATGGTATACAAGGTGGATGACTCGGTTACCTATTGTGAGGATACCAACCTATGGTGTACTTACAAAATATATTCGACGGTACATGGAAGTGCACTTCATAGTAGTGTTGTCTAATGTGTAACCATTCTTTGAGAGCATTCCCATATACTTTTCATGCCTGAAGCACCATCCAATATACCCAAAGGTACATGGAGTACGATCCGAGACACTTGCATAGTGGAATGGGATATCATCCCTGGGATACAATGCTAAAAAACAATGAAAAATCCTACGTTTAAATATGCCAAAAAACGTCTCTAGCTTATATCTCTAAGATTTTGCGTTAATTTTACAAATGCTCCTTAGGTTGATACAATAAATTTTAGTTTTTATCTTTAATTAAGTTTCAGTTTTGGGGGCTCATGGATAATTTCACCTGAATGTCCTAAAATACAAACTAGCATGAGGAAATGAAATCTTCTCATTCAATGAAAATCTATCAAAGGAAGGGAAGGGACAACAAATATGTAGCAAACAATATGCAGCAAACAAAGTGCAAAGTAAAAATCCATTTTAATGCAGCTAATATAATGTTGATGCACACACAAAACCCTAAATGGCAATGCAATTTTTTTCTTTTCAAATCACTTAATTTTCGAAAATGATGAAAACTAAGATGCAAATTTTAATCATTGATTCAAACAAACTTTTCATAATGATGACTAAAACACCAATTCATATAAGCACTCAATGATCAAATAAAATAAGTTTGCAAATTACCTACTGATAAGAACAAAGGAAAATATGAACAATGCTTACCAAAGGAACTAAAGAATGAAAGAAAACCAACTGGAGGCTTCAAAGAGACCAAAAGACACTCAAACACTCAAGGAAGAGTAGTTGGAAGAAGGCTCATTAAAGAGAAAACTAATACAAAAAAAATAATTTGTGCATGAACAGGGGTCAATGCAGGTGCAAAGAAGGCACCAATGATTTGCAACACATGCACAAAGAAAGCTCAACTAGGGTGCAACGCTCTATTTCTAGACGAGAAAGTGAGGTTCGGATACAAAAATTACAATTGAAACTCAATGGAGGGTCTTCCTTGGTTTGTTCTTGATTCAATAAGATATTAAAGGTATGAACAAGAGGTAAGACAAGCACAACGGATAAAGAAACTAACAAGAGAATAAATCGTTCCTCCAGTTGGAGTTCCCTAGTATGATTGCCAATTTTTTATGTGAAATCTGTTACTACAGAAATACGTATCTTCTCTAGGTTTGGTGGACTGACCTAGAACAATAGAAAGATAAAGAAGCTAATATTTTCCTTAAAGTAAATAGATATTAGGATGAAGCCTACTTGAAATCATTGTATTCTTCACTCCTTCCTTTGATTTTATTCTCCAATCTTAACTCTAATCACTATAATTAGAACCTGAACAATCAAACCACACAAGCCAATGATCTACATGATCTATGTGGAATAATATAATCACTTTATTAAATAGATCAACATGGTATTGAAATACATGAAATCATAACATCATATATAAGAAAAAAAACCCTTTGTAATAATAGAAATGGAGTGAGTTAAAACCAAAAATGGGTGTTGATCTTGTAGAATAGCTCCTCCAAGTTGACTCATCCTTTTGTTGCCAAAAAGTACACCTCTAGTAACCATAATGCATGGAATAATGTTTATCATAGAAATGACACAAGGGTAGAATCAATCTCCAAAATCAAACCACAACCAACCAGGTCTTGCGGAATGAGGTAAAATATATAGGAATGGGAGATAGTTTATGAATTCTTATCCCTTTACCAATGATGGCTTGGGATCCACTCTTGATGGAAGGATGATGTCAAGGGATAAGGGATGAAAATTCCAAGGTAGGATAGGATAGGATTCAAGACTTTTATCCAAGGTAAATAGTTACAACAGATCCTAGAAGCTTCTAGAAGAGGAAGCTTCATGATTCTTTTTTATTTTTCCAAATTTCTAGAATCAGTGTACCCTCGAGATTGAGGAACTTGTAGGTGATGAACACATTCCTAGAGTAGGAAAAACTGGTAGACAGTGCTGGCCAATGAGGGGCTAGGGTGAATTGGGACAAAAAATGACCAAAGTGAGGCAACTTCAAGCAGAAACTCGAGATATAAGAGAGGTATACTTAGGGGTTTGTGTAGGGAGGATGATAATATGTTCAAAGGATGTGAATGATCCTATTTAAAGGCCTACTGACTAGATGTGACAAAATGGCCTATAACAATGAAAAATATTAGACTAGGGGTTTTATTGAACTAGTATCATCTTATCATGAGGGGATTTTAGTTGCAAGTATTCTATCATGTTATGATAGGATTATGATGAAGGAAGTGAAGAATGAGACCTTGCTCGAAGACATGTTTGTAGCTACAACTACAAGTGGACTAATTAAGAAATGTAAAGGGACACCAAATTGTTACAACAACTGGAAATTGATATCACATTGAAGACTCCCTACCTTCAAGCCTTATGGAGGAGGAGGAAGAAGAATAGTTTCCATATTTCAAGAGACACAAAGAAAGTAGCAACAAAAAATGACTTGATAATGCCACATTATCATGCATTCCATGTCATTAGTGTCATGTCATGTAATGTCACGAGTAATCTTTTTCCACATCATTTGTGGATTATGTAAAATCAATATTGGAGAAATGTAATGTAAAGTGGAATTCCAAGAGATGTATAGAATGTGAAAATTCATGTAGCACTCAAAAGGTCATAGAGAAGTCAAATGATCATGAGGGTAGTCCAAGAGTCACATGGGAGGTAAATTATCATCCCATTTGTTATATATACACCCTCATGACTCATGTAGAAAATTTTCACCTTGGCTCCTCCTACTAGGCATCAGAGAAGAAGATAATTCTTTTGGAGGAGCAAGTGGTTGCTTTAATGCTCCATTATTGGGGCTAGTGTTGTTAACTATCTTGATGTGTCTTGGAAAATTTACTTAATTCATAAGGTCACTGAGCCAACACACTTTCATGCTGATGTCATGAATATTGTAACACTATTCTGTGAATGTTCACGATGTACATTGTTTTCATCTCTACTAAGGAAATTGAACTATTTGAGTGGATTTGACGCTTATGTTGTTGAAGGTGTGTTGTATTTGGTTTAACAATCATTTCTTGTGTGAACTATTTCGCTAGTCAATAAATTATTGATTCTTACATACATGCTCGTGCATATTTTATATATTAGTACTATTACTTTTCTTTAAAACGCCCACTTTTCTTTCCCTTTCCATAGAAGAATCTTGATATGTTTCATAGTTGAACATCCACAAGGCATACTCACTAATATGAAATTACTTGTGTATTACTCTTGTTGGGACAGGGTCCGCTATGGTCAGTTTTGGGTCTAAAAGCCCATGTTTTGGGGTAGAAAGCCCAAGTTTTGCCATGAAAAATGTAAAGTCTCTGCAAGTTATGATCATGGAGCATGTAGATAATAAGTGTCAAAAAGGGACTTTCCCTTCTTTTATGTAAAGTGGTGTCGACATGTAGAGACCTACCCATGGTCCACAGACAATGGGATTGTATAAAAAGGAGAGTCTTAGAAGAGTCTAAGGGAGAGTTTCGGGGAACTAAGTTGAATAATGATATGGATGTAATGGGTCAGTGAGAACTAAGAACAAATATTCTTAGAGTATAAGAGAGGCTTTGCAGCTAAGCACACAGAGGCCTAAAGTAGAGTTCGCAATTGAGTACGTGGACCCCTGCAGCTGAGTGCGTAGGGTAGTTTGAGTCTGTAAGAAGATTTGAAGCATTAATAAAGGATATTATTATGGAAATACTTGTGTTTAATCTATTTTACTATTGTTGTGAATGAATGTATTTATGTTATGATAACTACTAGGTTATTGCTTTAATACTGTGTTAATGCGCGAATCTGCATATTTTACATTTTCATATGAATGAAAGTAATAATCTTTGTTTACGTGGATAATAACTTATTGCATGTTGAAGTTGTCATACACTTGAGATAATCTGGGTAAATACAAAAGTAGTAGTTATAGAGGCACGTGAGTGGCTAATTGACCTATTTAGGGTCTGAGAAGGATAGTTGTGGACCTTCGCGAAGGTCTAAAGGCTGATCTAGGGAAGTATATCGATAAGCCTTAAAGGCTTATCGACTTGCACAGAGGAAGAATTAGGGCACAAAACACATCGTTATCATCTCTAGGTGTGGAATATTGGTTCCATCATCCCCCCATACTACTTCGGGTGAGACTTCAGTCCGCGTTCCATGGATTGATGCCGAAAGGGCTAGTAGTGTAGGGATTGTTTGGCTAACTTAACAATGAACTTGGGTCAGGGCCCCCCAAGCCAACAAATCTCTAGTCTTAAACATTGAATCCAAGGAATATATTTAGGAATAAATAGCAGTAAAGCCTTAATTTTGGAAGGGCTCCCACACCAAATGGTGTCATTTCTAATTAGGACTTTTCGTCAGGGAGACTCCTTTGCATGTTGGAGGTATCTAACATTATCAATAAAAGGCAGTAGAAGGATGGCCAGATAAGTTTTTTTTCACGTTGAGTTTATTTAGAATCTCTTATCTTAAATGGATCTTCCCCAAATCATAATCCCAAGTTTTTTTATAACCTATCGCCTAGTAAACTTTTCATCTTCACAAAACAACTTGATTACTTGTATCAATTTAAGTTTTATAGTAAGGGTGATACATCCATTTCCGAGCATGCATCTATTTTTCTTAAGTTCTGTGAATACTATGAAATTGACTATGAAGATGTGGATTGTATTCTTTTTACCCTCACTCTTGAAGGCTGAGTTAAGAAGTGGTGTCATACCCTACCACCCGCTTCCATTCATTCTTTTGAACACCTAATCAAGGAGCTTCATTTAGCATTTGATAGGTATGATTACCAGGATATTCTTAAAAGAATTAGTCAACTGAGGCTGAAGGATAATTAATCAATTATTGATTTCTCTGATTGATTACTTCACCTTCGTTATGAATTTCCTGAAGAAGATATCGATTGGGATTTCTTGAAATAAAAGTTTGATCGTTTGGTTCATATCTATTTGCATGGTGAATCTAAACCTCTCAATGTTTCTTCTTCCCCAACTCTTTTAAATCATTAGACACCTCTAATTTTATAGGAGGAACCTATTATTCCCTTTGTTCCTCTTCCTCCTCACCTTTTAGTTCTGATGTGGGTGCCTCCTTGTGATGATGCCTAAGTTTGGAAATATGAAAATCATATTACCAATCGATCTGTTCAACCTTTATACACCTCTCAGGATTAGGGTCTGATGGAGGAAACCATGAAATAGTTCATGAAGCCCAGGGTGAAGACTAATCATTTCATTCCTCAAGATGACATTAGTTCTCTTAACCTTAATATTGATTCTGGTTCCAATGAAATTGTTACTTCTTCAAGGGACATCTATTATCATATATCATCTACATGCCATGACTCTTTGTACCATGATCCACTTGATCAGTCTACTTCACCAACTAGTTATTGACAGTCTCATGATTTTCAAGTTGTTGGTTTAAATTGCGATTAGGTACAAGGCAGTTACACTACACATGTAGAGGAGAAGGAAAGTGGAGAGAATTTTGATCTAACTTCCCTCTTTCAATGTTCCCCATGTAAATATGATGCTCTTCCATTATTGGATGATTTTCAATCAACTAATCTTGGTATTTAATTGAACGAATTTGATTTTTTTAATTAATCTATAGTCTTGCGTAACAATCATTGTGATGATGATGACTCTCTTGATGTATGTGATGATGAATTCCAAAGTGAAACAACTGATTTTCCAACCCCTCTAGAAGATTTTGATTTCAAATATTTAGATCTAGAATCTGATTCAATCAAAGAATATGTTCTTATAGAAAGTTCATCTCCATTTCATTCTCCCTTGTGTTCTACCATTTTTTATGCATCTGCCTACGATGAAGATACTCCATGCCCTTCAATTTATTCATCTAATGAGTTAGCTTCTCAATTGGCACAAGGTAGTGAAGTTATCCATGATGAAAAGGAAAACAATCAAATCATTAAGTATTTTTTCCATCCCTCATCATCTTTTGTTTTGCATGAAGACAACTCTTAAAATCAAACTTATCATGAAATATATTCGGTTCATCCATCTCTAGATGTGTGATAAAAATAATCTTTCGACTTGAGTAATATGGTTGCTGAAATTGTAAAATATGATCAACCAAGTGACAAAGATGGCTTTCATATAGTTCATAATGGTCATATTGAAATTGGTGGTAGTAGCTATACTCACACCATGCATGGTATGGTTCAATCTTCAAAATGCAATTTTATGGTCCTTGAAAGTTCCAATACTAGTCAGAAAGTAGAGTCACTTCTACTTTCGTTTATGGTTATGTTAGGATCTCACAACTCTGGTAAGATCCTTGAACTACGTCAGATCTAATTTTTATTGCAAAATTATTTCCTTTGCATGGTTTCATTGGACGTAAATTCCTTCTTGAAAGATGTTTCGTATTTCAATTTTATTCTTTCAAAATTTCAAGATTGACTTCTATTTCGATTCAATCTTCTTCTTCAGTTGATTCATCTCTATGCAAGGCTCTTCCTCTTAAATCAAGTTTGGAATGCATATCTTTCATAGAAGCATCGAACTATGAAGTTGACCATTTCAAAGATCATCTTTGGCTGAAGTAATCATGTATATCAGATGCATTTTAGAATAGCCAAATCTTGTTTTTTTATGTGAATATCAAATTACGAATCATTTTCCTCATCTCATCTGAAATCCTCGAGTGATGATGAATGCATGAGTTATTGAGAAAATCAAATTCTTCTTCACTCAATGTGTCCTAACTAGTTTAATGTATTGTCATTCCTTTTCACTTATTTTGATGATTATGTTATTAGTGCAGTGTGTAACCAGTTAAAAGAAAATGGTTTATTACATTCATCATGCAAGGAAGATGATTCTATTATTTAGGGAATTTGTGAAACTGATTAGATTGATTTATCTTTGTTATCTATTGATCGGTAATCTCATGTTGTAATCAATCCATCTAATCATCATTCTTGCTTTAGTAATTATCATTCAACTTATCAAATTCTCATCATCATATCTAATGACATTTGTTCTATATTCTTTAATCTTTATGGTCTATCACACTATTCAAATACTTCTCAAGTATTTGAGGCACTTCAACCTTTACTGATGGTTATGTTAGGTCTTCGCTATCTTGACAAGCCTTCTATACATGGTCAATTTCATTTTCCCTCAAAATATTCTCATCTTGGTTCCACACTTTTAATTCAAAAGTAGTCTTTTCAAGTAGCACAAGGTTTTTAAGAGGACTGTTTCGAATTTTACAATATAATCATTGAATGGTTGGAGAAATCTTACTTGGTAAGCTCCATCTCAAATAACAATTTTTTTATATTTCCTCATGCTTGTGAATGAGTATAGTGCAGATGTAGATACATTTGCAAGAAGATTCCAAGGTTTGTTTAATTATAGTTTTGATCAAAAAGGTAATAATGTGAGCTAGTTAGAAGTAGTGGCTATGACATACCTTTTTGATGATAGGAAGTACCTTCAATTTGTTGTGCAAGTTATTCAAGCACTTATCTTATCTATTGTACATTGTTTTATATATGTTCTAATCGCTTGAATGTTTTTGTATGTAGGTTGAGGGAATTTACAGTGGCTACATTGGAAATTTCATTAAACTTGACCCTCAACTTCTAGGTAATTAGGTTAGGAGTATGTCTAGCTGCATATCAGTCTCCCTTTGCACAATCATCCCACGCTCACTCTTTTTACTTTTTCTTGTGTTTTATTACTATTGTCTTGCATATTATTTTTAGTTAGCCGCCATTTTCTTTGTCCTTTTATTTTTTTTCTTGTTGTGTCTTGTCTCTTCTTTCAGTTTTTTTAATAATACTTCGCATGAAGTATGTTCCCTTCAACTTGAGAGACAATGTCTCAAAATAGAAGAGGGTGTTGTGACATTGCAAGATTTGGCTAACCTTTAGTCCTTCATCTTGGTTCATACCTTTTGGTCGATGATGTTTTGATTGAAAATATGATCCTTGCATAAGGAGAGAAATGTGTAAAACCATGATACCCATATCCATTTTAGGAGCCTCGTTTCTATGTGGGGTTCTTTATGTTTTGGTGTTTTCCACGTTGATCCAGTCAAGTAGAGAAGGACAAGGGAAAAATATAAATGAGAAAACTAATATCATAGGTTTTATATATTATTCTCTAAAGTAACAACCTCTTATGCTATTAATAAGTCGAGATCCCTCTTCTACCCCATGAAATGAATAAGTGTCGATGCACAATCCTATATCAATAAATAAATAAAGGGCGTGTTATAGTGGCTACAACCACCCTCCAGAATTTTGCCTTAGCTTCATTTTGGAGCCTTCCTACCAACCATTCTTAGTAGCATGTCATGCATTGTCAAGCACACAAGCTTTAGCTAAGTTTTAGAGGCCTTCTAGCCTGTGCATGCCATCTTGTTTATCTCCCTCCCGTAGACTTGCATTCCAGGCTTAGACTATTTGCTGGTTGAGAGAATCCCCCAAAAGATTATGCAATTCTAGAGGGGAACCAACCTTCCCTCTAGAAGTTACACAAAGCAGATGGCCAACCTATTGGGCTCTAGAATTGCGTAGAACAGTCAGGTAGTCCTCCCTTAGAAAATTGTGTAATATGACCTAGCAATGGGCCTCAGCCCAAAAATTCCGCAATTCTGGGAGGTAGTGACCTACTTAGCCCAGAAATTCCACAATTCCTAACTCACAACCAACTCTTCTCATCCGAGAAATTATGCAATGCCTGAATGAAAACCAACTCTTCTCAACCCATAAACTGCACAAATTTTCATGCCTAACATGCCGAATGATGCATGTGGCTACATCTTGACTGGTTCCATCCTGGACTGAGCAAAATTGATTTGCATGCATGGGATGCTTTTCCTAAAATAACAAAAGACAGCATGGAAAACACATACCTAGAGTTTAGGGATCTAATTTTAGCCACTGGAGGTTACATGCAAATATCATTTTAAAAACCTCTTACCAAGTGTCGCTCTTTCCTAGATTTGTCACATGCATGTCATAACCTTGATTTTATAAAAAATTATGAACTAGATGCTCTAGAGCTCATTCCTCACTGTTGGGTTGTGTTATATTCTTTCCACATAGCTAACAGGGGGTTCGAGGGGTACCCGTAACCCCACTTTATGGGGTCCGGGGCAGCGCCCCAGAAAATTTTGGTTTTGGACCCTATGTTAGGT
>APFE030423893.1:2339-17296 GCA_000404065.3 Pinus taeda | reverse complement strand
ACCTCTTTATTTTTTACAAGCTTGAGGAGGATAACATGTGCTTGATTATAAGCTCATCCTTCGGATGAGTCCAACTTAGTTTAAATTCAAACCCTAAGAAGGAGTGGTCCATTCCTGTTTGTAATTGAACAGGTCCTTTAATGTCGAAATTTAACGAGTCTAGTATAGGAGAAACTCGGCATTTTTCATTTTTAGAGAGTTTGAAAAAACTTAAGAAGACTCCAGGTTTGACCTTTTTCATAAATTTGTGTCTCTCAAGCCCAAAAAAGTATAAAATAATACTTGAGAGAACCGCTTGATCTTTTATGACAAAGGAGTACTTTTCGTAATTAGTGCCTCTGATCCGAAAAAGTAAAAAAGCGATCAACGACACGTCATTTTATGACCAATATCGAATTTGAAATGACAAAAACCCGAAAATCTTTTCGTGTTTTTACGGTCAAAAAAGGGCTATAAGAGGACCGTCTTTTTAGTTCCGTTTTAACGAGCTTAAAAAGAAAAACTCGGCAATCTTTTCATGTTTTAGGAGTCAGAAAAGAGCTTAAAGGTGACTCTAATGTTTTTTCGTTGAAAATAACCAATTACGCCTGAAAAATCCGTTATCCTGAACAAAAACTCAAACATTATTCATACCTGTTTAAAAATGGGTAAAAATGTCGCAAAAAACGCCTTTTCAAAGTGAAACATAAACAAATTTGGAATTTATTTACTCAAAAAACTTATAAAAAGGACTTTCTACCATTCATTTTTACCGTTTGAGATTTGGGTGAGAAAAAGGGCTTTTGACCAGAAACTTCCCGTGAATATTGCGGAAAATCCGTCCGTCGGAATCGAACGTCGTCTCCTCTAGGTAATCTAGATCATCCTACTCTTCATTTCTATTCGTTTGAAATTGTTTTTTAGGGGTTGATTTTTCATTTTTAGGAGGTTTTTAGGTTTCAAAACCTGCCCGTGGGGGCCCACGGGTTTACCATAGGGGACCCGCGTACCCCGACTTTTTTGTAATGGGGCAAAAGTCGGGGGTACGCACCTATCCTGAAGGCAAGGTGCGGGCCTCACGCACTATCCCTAACAAGGGGGTGCATACCCCGCGCAAAGGTTTGTAAAAACCTAAATAACTAAAAAATTACCCAAAGAAATCAATTTTATGCATTCTAATTTTCCTTTTTACTTGGATGTAGGATAAACATCATGCTTGATTGGCAAGAACGAGAGCATGAGGATGTAGACCTTGCCGCGATGAATCATCAACCTTCGATTGATGCATTGAAGGCATGTGGCTTATACAAATTCTGGGCCATACCTGGCATGAGGGCCCAGGTGGACTTTTTGCAGTGGCTGGTTGATAGATGGAGTATATAGGACCAGTGCTTCTTTATTGGTGGGCACTAGCTCGAAATCGAGCTAGCAGATATATAATTTTTGACTGGTTTTCCTAGGAGAGTTGAACATATGACTCTATTCGGGGCCAGGGCAGGTGGCCAGCTTGTCGAGAGCCTCCGGCTAGAGTACTGTAACATCCAGAACTGAGACAAAGGGATAGATATCAAAACCATATCCTGTCCTGAACTCATGGTTCTTGGGTTTACAGTTACCAGACTCTGCAGTAGTGCAGCACTACACATAGCCACCAGATCCCAGATGCGGATGGCAGTTGATTGCTTTCGAGGCATCATTTTCAACTAGTGTTGATGCTATGTTGGCCAACGTGAAGGGCCAACTGTCCAGGGCCAAAAACGGACAATTAAAGACTTTTGGATATGGTGCTATAGTTGTGAGTTTTGTTTTGGAGAGGGTTCTGATGTTGATCCCGCAGCACCTTACTGTTGGAGCTGGGCTTCCTCGAGAGCCCAAACTGATGCGACGGGTTGCAGTTATGGCCCATCATCCTGATGAGGGGACCGAGGTTGTTCGATTCAAACCTGAGTATTTCCAATGGTTGGAGAACAAGGTTTTTTCTATCCAGGACTTTCCTTATGCTGGGGTTGATTTTCGTGGGGACCCAGACATGGCTCTTCCGCCAGGAGAGCAATGGGATGACTCAGGTAAAATCATTTTCAACATTTTCCTAATTTAACGTTTTTTTTGTTTTTATCTTGTCCCAAAACTCATAGTAAAAATTTCAAATGCAGGTGTGGGCCCACGGTGACCAGCCGCCCTCCGGCCTTACGAGAGGAAACAACCAGTTGCATTGGCTCCAGCCCCACAAGACGAATCAGCAAAGACTTTGGTCTAGTTGGAGAGCCACCTAGAGCGCCTGATAGGGGACATTCCAGAGACCAGCATAGATGACATCCCTCATCGACTTGAGCGCTATGTGATCGGGGTCCCAGGACCTTTTAGGAGGTTCCTTTGTAAGGTGGCCCGTGCAGTGGTTTCGTATCGAGATCATCACCAGTGATGGGATGATCACCTATTGTATTCACATATGACATTTTTGCTTTTTGTACTTATCATTTTTGCCGATCATAAGGTGTTTTTCAACCTATGATCGAGGACGATGTATATTTTGACACAAGCCTATGTTATATGATATCACTATTACCGACTTATCTTGTTAAACATGTTATGGAATGTTTTTAAATTTACTTGTATGATTATTGCACATGTCTATTTAACATTTGAGAAGCGATTGCATCTACTAATGTATTTAAAGATCTTGGAATATGTTGAAATTCAATAGTCAAATTCACGTTCCAAGAGACGCACTCTCAAAAATAATCTCAATAAAACTGGATTTCTAATGGCATATACTCTATTAAGCTGTAATACAACGAGTTCAGAATCTATCCTCACTATCAAACTCTGAATCCCAAATGAAATAGATTCAGATAATAACTCAATCACTGCACTATACTCTACAATGTTGTTTGTTGTTTGACCGAGGCTTACCCCATGCATAGATACCAACTCGTCAGAGGGCGAATAGATAACCCAAGTTGCAGAAGAAATATTCCATGTACTACGACAAGCGCCATCAGCGAAACCAATATATGTTTGGAGAGGCGTCGACATCTGCGACATCAAGAGTAAAACCAAGATAAGCGGGAATAACGACGAAAAACACTCTCTAAGCTAAGCACACTTTTTGATCTACAACACACTAGCTAGAAGGAAAACTAACCTAACTAAAAAATCTCCACACTCATTTTAAGCATAATACCTCTTCAGATAAAGACCATTTCTGGGTTCAAGAAAAGAGACCCCGTCAAAGTCTACCAATTCATAGGCCCCTTTCGCTAGCTTTTGCTTGACAATATAGGGACCATGCCACAGGCACGAATTTTCCAGTGCCTAATTTATCATTTGCCTGATCGTACAATAAGATGATATCTCCTTTCGAAAAATTTCGAGGGGTCACATTTCGATCATACTAAGCTTTAATACGTTTTTCATGAGATTCGATCGCTAATGTAGCATTGCGTTGATTCTCATCTAGCTGAGCCAAGTATAAAAAATGTATTTCCTCTTCGAAAGTGGCTAGAAGTAACTTGATGGCCATTCGCAATGACGGGATTTCGCACTTAATAGGTAACACAGCTTCCAAAACATAAACTAGTTGGAAAGGAGTGAAACCTGTCGATGTTTTTACTGAGGTTCGATACGCCCAAAGAACTGAAAATAACATGTTGTGCCAATTCGACCGATGAATGCCAATGATTCATCGGATCATGATGACTAGAACTTTGTTGATGGCTTCAACCAGGCCATTAGCTTGTGGATAATAAGGAGTTGAACTATCGTGACGCAAACCAAGGTGGCCTGTAAGTTCAATCATCATAACATTTCAAAAATGACGCCCATGATCAATGATAATCGCTTGTGGAACGCCAAACCTAGCAATTATATGACTGAATATGAAAATCGTAGTTGTTTTGCCGTCTGCCTCAAATGTAGGCATCGCCTCGCCCCACTTGGTAAAATAATATACAGCAAGGATAATATACGCATGCCCCCCGATCGAGTGAGTGTTACATGTAATAAAATCGATACCCCATTTGGCAAAAGACCAACGGAAATTATAGGGTGAAGAGGAGCAGGTGGAGCGCGCATCTCTCGATAAAAAATTTGGCAGTTGTGGCATTTTCGGACCGAAATAATACAATCTTTAAACATAGATGGCCAGAAGTAGCTAGCGCATAGTATCTTTTGGGCTGTGGCATACCCAGACATATGACCGCCACACACTCCAAAGTGACAGTCATTTAGGACCCTTTCAGTTTCCTCATGAGCCAAACAACGTCGAAAAATAGAGTCTGCCCCACGACGATAAAGATTATCTTCAATAATTTTGAATTGTTGGGACTGGAATCGTATTTTCCGACGTTCTGATCGTGAAATATCTGGCCGAAAGGATTGGGTTTGGAGATAAACGATGATATCCTCGTACCACGGATCTGAAGTGCTGATTAGAAACAAGGATTCGTCCGCAATGGGCTCCTCCGCCATAGTTTCTGTGTCAGCACGCGGGAAGTCACACATTAATTCTGTAGAAACTAAAGATTTCTTTGACTTAGACTTTTCAAACTCCAAGTCGAACTCCTGCAAGATGACAATCCATTTGGAGTACTTGCCTCCCAGCAATTACTTGGTCAAAATATAGATCATAGGGTTGCAATCAGAAATAATTGTAGTCTTAGTAGTAAAATGTAATGACAAAAACGTTAGATAGCTTGAACAGCTGCCAATGCCAATTTCTCCACATGTGAGTATTTTAGCTCAGTTGGATTTAACGTTCGACTAAGGTAATATATCACATGTTAGTTGGAAATAGTTAATTCCTACTTGTCTATGGTTGTAATTTCCTAAATGAGGAGTTTGTTCCTACATTATAGGGATTTAGTTTCTCCTAGATTAGTGTGTGGTTGAGAGAATCTCTCAACCACACTAGTGTACGTCCAAGATAGAATTCCTATCTTGAGACTATTGATTGTATAAATATATGTGTAATTCACCCATTCATTAATTATTAGAATATATTATTGATTGTGCAACTTTTATCTTGGTATCAGAGCTTGTGAGAGCCTGGCCCCTCCTGGGCTTGGCCCTCCTGGGCTGAGGGAAAATAAAGAGTTTCTGTGATTGTTTTATTTCTTTCCTTTGTTTGTTTTCCATCCTTTGTTATTTGCTGCAAGATCTGAGCGCTGCGCCCTGCCGCTGGTTTTGTGGAGCGGTTGTCATGCTGTGGTGATCAGTTCTTCATGGGTTGAAGTGGAGCAGCGGAGGTCGAGATCGAGTGGCCTGTGGTGATTAGTTTTTCATGGGCCGAAGTGGAGCAGCAAAGGTCAAGATCGAGTGGGCTGTGGCGATCAATTTTTCGTGGGATGAAGTAGAGCAGCGAAGGTTAATATTGTTGCTTCTAAGCCAAGATCGCTCGGTTGTGTGCATTTCTTGGTGGCCAAGATCCACAGATCCAGCATAGGATAGGACTGGTGCCCTCATGCGAGTTTTTTTTTTCCTTTGGATTATCAAATCTCAGCCTGGATCGATGCGTGGAACTGCGGGGATGGAGATGGAGATGGAACTCACATTTGGTGCTAGCGGTTGCATAATTCCTGTTTTCAGAAACATCAAAGAAGCCGCCGTATCTCTGAGGATGGTGAGAAATTTGGGGCTGTTTTTCCAGGCTCTGTTCCTCTGGATTGTACTGCGATTTTGAAAACAATAACCATCGAGATAACCATCGAACGGTCGTCCATTCGAAATCGAAGCAGTGCTCTGTGAGTCGGGAGGAGGAAGATGTGCTGAAAAGAAGAGCCCTTGCCGAGGATTACAATGATAATTCATGAGCCCTTATGGGCGATCCGCTGATCTCGCTGCGATTGGGATTGTTCTACTGAGGGTTTCCATAATTGACCTCTGTGCAGGACAGGTAGATGCTGGTGCAGGAATGGGTGTCTACCATTCTGGGCAGCTTCAGCCCGGGTAGCCAATGTAACGACTCCGATTCCAGTGATGTTAAGCTAACATTGAGCTTTAGGGATGGCTTCTCTGTCACCTTAAACGTCCACAGAGAGATTCTTGTGGCGCACAGTAGGTTTTTTCTCTGCGAAGCTCTTTGACAAGTGGTCTAAACAGCAGCGGAGTTTGTCGCATTTGATAAAGATTTCAGACTGCGACGATGTGGAGATCTATATGGAGACGCTGCGGTTGATGTATTGTAAGGACTTGAAGCGGAAGCTTACCAAAGAAAATGTCTCGAAAAGTTCTCGGCATTTTGAAGGTTTCAGCTGCCATAGTTTTTGATGCGGGTATGACATCTTGCCTAGAGTAATTGGAAGCAGTGCCTTGGTCTGAGGAAGAAGAGGAAAAGGTGTCTTCATTGTTGGTTCAGCTTCAATTGGAGAATATAGGAGTAGGAGAAGTATTGAAAAGGATGAGCTCGTTCCTCGATGAACTGTTGGAGCACGTATTGTCGAATAGAGGCGGGCAGCAGGCAGCGGGTTTTCCTCTGAAATTGCTACGGGGTGAGCCCCGCTATACTCATCAAGAGGCTCTCAAGGCTGGCGTGCTGATATCCATCCCTAGCTGGTCGCTGGATTGACCGACAGAGATTAGTTTAAGCCTGTGTAATCATTGTGTAATCACTTGTGCAGACTGGTGTAAACGAACTGTGTTGTGAAGATTGGTTGGTAAGTTGACTAGTTTTTTCATGTTGTGAAGGGGATCCAAATTCAGTTAATTCAAAAAATAAAGAATATATTGATTTAGCTGCATATACGGTGCGGCCTTCTGTTGCTAGTTCCAGAAGTTGTTGATATTCTTGGGGGTGTTGTGGAGCACCTGGAAGTGGCTCATCAAAGGCTTGTCCAGGAAGTGAACAAGCCACCATGAGGAAGACGAAATAGGAGGGGAAGAGGTTTTAAGTTTGGCTTCCAGAGCACTTTCTACTGCTTGGCCATCTGCGTCATCAAGTAACACATCAGTGGCTAATGGTGCAGTGTCTGGCTCAACACAACTCATGTCCTGTATGTCGCCATGGATTGTCGGGCGGCATTCCTGACGGCACTCAGGCTAGATCTTCATTCAGGCCTGCCAGTGCCACCTCATACCCCTCCGCACCTTCAGCATCCGGCGGCCAAGGAAGCAGAGACCAGAGTCGAGGTTCTAGCAGCGGAGATAACCATGGTAGGCGTAATCTGTTATCTTATTTGTGGCCATTTCGATCTTCTAATGCGAATCAGCATTCACATCGTGGTCAGAATGCTTCAAATTCAAATGAAGAATGAATTTAGTGTAGCTGAGATCTGAATGATTTGATCAAAGTTTTTGTTGTCACATGGAATCTTTGAGATATAGCGGTTACAGTTATTTCTTGCGTGGAAATATATGGATTTGAGATCTGGTGCAGAAAGTTCAGTGGCTCTTCTTCGAGCAGAGCCACAGATCGTGTGGATTGGGGCACTAAATCATCAGGTTGAAAGGTGCAACCGTGTGAAGATTGAAAGCAGTGCACAAAAACAATATTCAGTATGAGCATTACGGTGGCTGGAGCTGTGCATGGTGGAGCCGAGTGTCAAGTGACCTATGCATTGAGAGCATCCGCGTGGAGTCTCCATGGATCTATGTTCAAAGAGTCGTGGATCTGTGCTTTGCGAGTTCCTTTTGAGCAATCAGAGCTTCAAAGGTATTGATTTCGTTGATCATGGTGATGGAAGACTTCTTCACGAAAGAGCCAAAACCCACCTATAAATTGTTGGGCAGAACATAGATAGATCGATTGATGACTTATTGCAACTGCAGTCAGACAGATATTATGGTGCTGTGTGTTTTTGTAGTGGCAGCCCTGCGTGTGATGGTGACAAGTTGATAAACAGTACACGCTGTTGTTCTGGTCTTTTGGGCTACTATTTGCCAAAGGGTGTTGTTGGGAAAATTGGATAGTTTTTGCTGTTCGCTTTGGTGCTGATTTTAGTTGATTGGATAGCTTTTGGTTGTTGCTATGTTGGGAAATAATCATCTTTGGGCATGGGTAGAGAAATTAAATTTGAAGAGTTTATGTTGTATTGTCTTGGAAGCATGTTTAAATATTATTGGCCTTATTGAGCCTAGCTAACTCAATGCAGGCAAAGTTATTTTGTTAGAATTTGCAACTCTAATGAATGACAGGTTAAGCATGGAGTTCCAAGAAGTTATTTGACAAAGATGCCCAAGATGTGAACTTGGGATAAAGGAGCAGCAACAATTATGATGGACAACAAAGTAGATTTTTTTTTTGTTTTAGTGTGGTTTGTGGAATAGACTCCCTAGTATATTGTAATAGTCATTGTATGTACTAGAAAGTCCAATGTTGAAATGTAAGCCTTGCTAAGGCATTTGAAAGTTCGTGGTGATCTCAAAACCACTTTGTAATGGTTTGTGGTTAGCCTGAAACCATCTATAGAGCCTTAGTGGCTATAGGAGTTGCCCGATGGTGGCAAACTAAGATCCTTGATCAGCTCGGTGGTAGTAGATCGGATCTGCCAGGTGGTGGCGAATTGAGATCCTTGATCAGCTTGGTGGTAGCAGATCAGATCTGCCCGGTGGTGGCGAATTGAGATCCTTGATTAGCTCGGTGGTAGCAGATCGGATCTGCCTAGTGGTGGCGAATTGAGATCCTTGATCAGCTCGGTGGTAGCAGATCGGATCTGCCCAGTGGTGGCGAATTGAGATCCTTGATTAGCTCGGTGGTAGCAGATCAGATCTGCCCGGTGGTGGTGAATTGAGATCCTTGATCAGCTCGGTGGTAGCAGATCGGATCTGCCCGGTGGTGGCGAATTGAGATCCTTGATTAGCTCGGTGGTAGCAGATCGGATCTGCCTGGTGGTGGCAAGTGTACACAGGAGCTTTATGCTCGTAGGAGCAGGTGGGCTGCAGTAACACCTGGCTCAGACTCAGATGATTCTTTCTGAGTAGAAGGGGATTGGTGCGGTTTTCGCGCTAACAGCAGCACCAGGATGGCCAACTGGCGCGTCTGTTAGGCCATTAATCGCGCCAATGGCACGGGTTTATCATTCAGGATCGCGCCAATTCACCTTCAAGTGGATCTGCAGGAAAGGCAGATCGGATCAATTTAGCTGTACTGGAAACGCCAAATTTGCAGATTGTGGATCTGTCTGAGGGCAGAAGATTGTGTCTTTGGAGGTTTTGTACATGCAATTCGTGTGACGATGATGGTGGATTTGACTATCATGACAAGTAGTCATTAAGGGGGGGAGTTGGAAATAGCTAATTCCTACTTGTCTATGGTTGTAATTTCCTAAATGAGGAGTTTGTTCCTACATTATAGGGATTTAGTTTCTCCTAGATTAGTGGTGGTTGAGAGAATCTTTCAACCACACTAGTGTATGTCCAAGATAGAATTCCTATCTTGAGACTATTGATTGTATAAATATATGTGTAATTCACCCATTCATTAATTATTAGAATATATTATTGATTGTGCAACTTTTATCTATGTTCAGTACCGAATTCATCTTCCTGAACTAAAACCATTCCGATGGTGGAATAGGAGGTGGCGAGATACAAGAAGTAATCCTGGTTGTAGTTGGGAGGATGCAACAACGGTGCATCGGTCAACGCGTGTTTTAGTGCATCAAAATATTTCTCAGCTATCTCATCCCAAAAGAATGAAGTATGCTACTTCAACAACTGGGTAAAACCCTTTGTGATATCGGCGTAGTTAGGGATGAATTGACGTAAAAATTTTTCTTTCCCTTGCAAAATTTGGAGTTGGCGAAGATTTAAAGGAGGAGGCAATTTGATAATGGCTTCAACCTTCGAGGGATCGACGCGAATGACGGCTTTCGACAAAACAAACCCCAGTAATCGACCTGTTTCAATACAGAAAACATACTTGTGGGGGTTCAACCTAATCCGATAATGCCTACACCTCATAAAGATTTCTCTTAAATGGACGAGATGATCAGATCGATGTAATGAATGAGCAGGCAAGTCATCGAGATAGGGTTGCACAATGTGCTTGATATCATGAAAAGCATAAGACATAGCTCGTTGAAAAGTTGCCCCAGCATTCTTGATCCCAAAAGGTAATTTGCAATAAGCAAATGTCGCCCATGGACAAATGAATGCCATTTTTGGTTGATCAGCAGGTAGAATATTGATTTGGTTGTATTTGGAAAAACCATCCATGAAGGAGAAAATTTTACTACCGGCACAATCATCAATGATTTGATCGATATAGGGAGTGGGATAATTGTCCTTTGGACATGCTCAATTAATGTCCCTATAGTCGATATAAATTCTTATTGTCCCTTGCTTTTTGTTAACAGGAACAATATTCGATACCCAATCCATTAGCGGAATAAGATAAATGAAACCTGCTTTAAGTAATTTTTCAACTTCCGCTTTAATTGCAACAGCTTTTCTTCGGTGAATCTGACGGAAATGTTGCCAGAAGGATTTAGCATCCGGGTAAGTTTTGATTTCATGAAATACAATTGCGGGGTCAATTCCTGGCATTTCCTCATATGACCAGGCAAACACGTCACAGAATTCTTGAAATAGGGCCTTATATGTTTGAATTTCATCTTCTATACAAGAGGCACCTATATGAACGGTTTCAACAACTCCAGGCTTAACTGAAATGTCAAGGGGAATAGTTCGAGAAATATTTCCCAAGTTTAACTTGGAATTGGGATGTTTCATTGGATTCTGAGCATCCTTAACATATTCAGTCATAAAAATTGATGAAAAATCATTTTCAAAATGATCGCCCTCGGGTAAAAATGAAGATCTTTGATGAAGATCTTCCCATGGTAACTCATCGATGCATAGGATTTGACGAATTTTCTCATAAGTTTGAACAAGTTCAGAAAACGTTATTGAATCCGAGTTTGACATCAAAAGTGATTCCTCATGGACCAAATTCATTAAGTCGATTTGGGTTGATGTTGTGTCAGCGAACGACTGCACGGTCTGATACGCAAGTTCATATGGACTCAACGGCATAAGAGTACCAATTGAGTCTATCTCAGATTCAGAAGGTATGATCCAAGGATCATCATTAACAATGATACCTGACGAAATCATATAAATGGTTTCAGTAGAAGGCGATGCGTTGATAGGAGGAAAAGGAGAAGTGCCCAGTAAACCGGAATCTTTAACTAGTCCTACTCCAACATCCTTATATGGGATCGTCGCTTTACCAACATGCTGAATGCTTTCAGTAGAGGCTGGGTCGGATGAAAAGTAAGACAACTGGTCTAAGGTTACGATCTTTCCATTATGAGGGAACTTTATAAGCCGAAAGACTGATGAAACGACAACTGTCATAGCATAAGACCAACTACGACCCAAGAGAAGCTTGTAATCTAGAGGGGCATCAACCACCTCCACATCTAGATTAACAGTTTTACCTTCAACCCCTATAGGTAAATCTTATAGAATGCCAAAAGGATGAAACCCACAGCCATCAAAGGCCTTTAGAATCATCGGGGATTGATTTAGTGAAGGAGAACCAAGCAATCTCCAACACTGTATCGGCATAACACACGTGGAAGCTCCCTCATCAATCACAGTCCTATGAATAGGTCTGTTTTCTACTATCACTGGAATCTGGACAACCATTTGATGAGGTAAGCGCAGTGCACTATTTTCTAGATCGAAGATTATAAGGTTCGGGTCCTGAACATCAACAGCTTCGATAGTCGACAAAAGTAATTTACGCTGTGCTGGACATGATTGCATCACTTCCAAAGCCGACATTGTTGAGGGTGAAACAGCTAAATCCTCAACAATGTTATATTTTTGAGCCACTCTCGCATGTGGATTGAAAGCGGACTTTCGAAGTATACCCTTGGCGGGCGATTTTATTACTAAGTTTGGATTAGGTTTCTCGATCTGTAGTGGATCGGAACCAGGAGCTGAGGTTGATGGATTAGAATGAGAAGATTCTACTTCTTTACCATCAACATGACTTTTACTACCATAATCTTGCAATCGAGTTGCAATCCTAACATGGGACATGATCAATATGGGTTCTTCATTGGCACTCGAGGAAGAACCTATCATCTTACTGTCTTGATTTGGAAAAGGATCCTTCAAAACAACAGGAGTTTGGGAACCTTTGACAATTTTCGCAACCTCTGCACAATGAGGGCAGTCTCTCGTAAAATGTTCTTCATCACAAATGAGACATGGATAATGAGGTTTGCGTTTTTCATCAGTTGATTATGCTTTTTCTGGTTTCTCTTTCGAATTTTTATCTGTTTTATTCTTCTTCTTCCCTTTCTTCTTACCACGGGTTTTTTATTTAGCTGTAGATGACTCTACAACATGAATATCGGCAGAAAGTTCCGCGGAAGAATCTCTTGTCGGGGAATCTGGCAAGGTTATGATAGGAGAAGAATTCTTGGAAGACTTCTTCTTACTTTTGGTATTAACCGTACCAATCATACCATCAGCGGCATGAGACACTGAAGGAGCTGCAACGATTTGATTTTGTTTGGGTAGATCGGGGATTTTCTTGTGTAACGTACCCGACTGAGTATAAACTAAGTCAAGATACTATGCTTGAACAATTACTTGCTCCTTAGTAACAACTCGAGACTTAGCCACATCCTCAGTGATCTTGGGCAGTAAAGATTTTACAAACCATTCAGCTAAGATCTGATCCGGGATAAAAGCTTTCACTAAACGCCATCGACGTCTCCATTCATGAATATGATCTGAAATGTACGTGGATGTTGACTGCTTTAACGAAGTTAATAATTCCATGCCATTGTCATATCTGACTGGCAACTGAAAATGAGTTAAAAATGAAATATCTAACTGACTAAAGTTATAAAAAGTGGCTCACGGTAACTCGATGTACCACTTGGCCGCAAGACCAATTAGAGTGCACTGGAAAAGTCGTAAATGAATTGAATCATCTGAAATGGAATTAGATGCACACCAGAGGTTATAAGTCATCACATGGTTCGATGGGTCCTCTCCTGGCTTACCTTCGAACTTAGGAATATCACTGGGCAACTTATGTGGCATTGGCGACCAATACTAAAGATAATTAATTGGATCGTTCGTAAGGCGCGTCAAGTCAGGCAAGTCCAAAGTTGTGATAAATGGTAACTGACGATTAGGGTCCCTAAAACTCTGGGTCTGCAGACCAGGCCTAGGAGGAGGATATCTAGGATAACTAGGAATTGGAATTGTATTTGGGATATTCTGTCCTTCTGGAAAACCAGGATTAACCGGACCATACTGGGGTTGTTGAGGTTGTTGATATGTATACCTAGGGTACGGTTGATACTGATAGATTGGTTGCTGCACAGCAGGACCGTATTGGTACTGTCCTTGGTACCATTGTTGATTAAACTGAGGTTGAGTGGTGACAACCGTACTTAAACTTGGTTGTCCTACAGACATCTGAACCGAAGTGTGGACCGTTGGTCCAGACTGAGGTAAATATGTCTGAGGAGTAGATACAAAGACAGTAGAAACCGGAGGTGTTGATACTCCAGAAGAAGGTGGGGTAGATGCAGCAGATGTTGCAGTAGTTGCAGCAGATGTCTAAGGTGGAGTACAAGGTGTACTAGGCCCAGACTAAGAAACTACGGATGGTGCAGAAGTTTGAACAGTAGGCTAGACAGGTTGCTGGGATGAACCAGAAACCAAGGGTTGTCTAGTTTGAGATGACAACTGCACATTCGGTTGCAAAACCTGTTGGGATTGAGATGGATCCCACACTAAATTCATTCTGGGGTATGGACCCATAACAGGTTGAGGATATTGAGGACCATAACCGGGTTGATAATATGATTGACTAGAAGGTGGTTGGTAGCCTTGGGTTGGGTACTGACCTTCGGGTTGATAACCTTGAGGCACGTACGGATACTGGGGTTGACCTTGAGGTACATATTGATACTAGGGTTGACCTTGAGGTACATATTGATATTGAGGTTGACTTTGAGGTACATATTGATACTGAGGTTGACCGTGAGGTACATATTGAGTATGGGGTTGACCTTGAGGAATGTGCTACCCCGTAGGTATGTACTGTCCTTGAGGTTGCCCCCCGGGTGCAAACTGAGTACCTTGAGGTTGCCCCCCAGGCACAAATTGGGTACCTTGAGGTTGCCCCCCAGGCACAAACTGAGTACCTTGAGGTTGCCCCCAGTCGGTAACTAGCTACCTTGAGGTTGAGGATTGGGAATTGAACCTGGAATCATGAGAATATCTTCTACACTTAACAGTTTAGTACCATTATTTCCAGTTAATAACCCTTGTTCAATAGGTCAAGGAGATGCTCCCGAAAAGTACCAGAAATGGACTAATACCCAGCGGGAACAGAAGGATCGCCGTACAAAAAGGCTTCTGGAGATTGAGAAAACATGGATGACTGTTTGGACATATTTAATGGAGGATAGTAACCTCTAGGTGTTGGGTGATAAGAAATACGAGGTGGTGAAAAACTTAGTCCCGGGTTTTCCAAAAAATCAGTCAATGAAAGATACCAAGAGTTGCTCCTAGGTGGACTGTGAAAGATTGATTCACGCTCCCTAAGGTCTATAATAGGTCGATCTTCTGGAATAGGGATGCCTTCTTCTTTCTTCGAAATAGCAAGTTCTTCAATAGCTATTAGTCCAGAAGGAAGATTTTGGGTAATTATTGTTTCTACACTAGGTGAACTAGGACCACTAGAAGCTGGAGAAGCAAACCCTGATATTGGAATAATAGCAATTTCAGATTCAGGTTCAGATATTTCAGGTTCTTCACCTATATCACTAGTAGATGAAACACTACTAGTAACTTCTGAAACGAATATAGGGTGCATACTATAATCTGCTATTAACGCTGAAAAATCATGATACCCCACCAAAGAAGATTCTCCTCTTTTAGGTGACCCACTTCTACTGTATCTAGGAGTTACCAGGGCCCGTAGCCCTTCAGGCTGGCTTGGTGAAAACTCAGGAGGTTGGCCCCGAAGTCTACGGGACTTCCTCGGTAATTCAGCCACG